>SDVV010041682.1:0-10411 GCA_016164225.1 Gammarus roeselii | reverse complement strand
CGTTGTCTACGGATCTGCAGCCAAAACTACTCTCGACCCTCTCTCGACCATCGCAAACAATGCTTTGCGTATCACAACCGGCGCGTTCCGCTCCACTCCAATCGAATCCCTTAACGTGCTCGCTAACAAACTTCCACTTCCGCTCCGGTGAGACAAACTTTCACTACAATACTATTTTAAGACTAGAAGTCTTATCAACAACCCAGCAATCAGCCACATCACTAACATATCTGATAAGCGCCTTTTTGCGGCTAAAAAGAATACATGCCCACCGTTTTCCCTACGTGTTGACAACCTGCTGACCTCGCTAAACATCAATCGAAAAGCAATTAAGACTTCATTTTCCTACCGAATCCTTCAAATTAACACACCAACATGGATAATTAACCCACCACCGGTCAACCTAGACCTGCAAATCTACCCTAAAGCAACTACTCCAAACAACGCGTACCGGCAGGAATTTCTAAGACTACTCGAGGAAGAATATTTAGAGCACCGCCACATATACACTGACGGCTCCAAAACCGCGGACGGAGTGGGAGCCGCCGCTGTGTGCGGGGACACCACACTCTACCACCCTCCCACAAGAGGCCTCCGTGTTCTCTGCGGAGCTTCGCGCACTTGAACTAGCCGTCTCTATCGCAAAAACACATCGCTTCCCCAAATACGTTGGATTCTCAGACAGTCTAATTGTTACCCAGCTTAAAACACTGCACTATGAACATCCTGTTCTACGTAAGATGCAGCACGATCTCTTTGTGATGACCTAGACGGGTCAGGCAGTGGAATTCTGCTGGATCCCCGGGCACGCGGGAATAAGAGGAAACGAACTTGCGGACTCGCTTACTAAACTGGCATCTACTCACCAAGAACAATTTTTTGCAATCCATTACCGGGACTGGTTCCCTATCATCAACTCCCATATAACATCCCAATGGGATGAAATGTGGCAGCAGAGTGGACAAAAAATGTTTCCAGTCAAACCCTCAGTAGGAGAATGGGAAACAAAGTTCACCAACAGAAAAGACCAAGTGTTCATCAACCGCTTGTGCACGGGACACACGTGGATAACTCACAACCACCTGATGGATGTTGACATAGGACCAAACGCGCCACTTTGCCCCTGTTTCCACCAAGTGGCTATCAGCGTGAAACACTTTCTGATGGATTGCAACGCACTCGCGGCAGCCCGACGAGCGTCACTAGATCCCCCTTGCAACCTACAAAGCCTACTCACGGACCCAACCTACCGTAAAAAGCTATTGCTTTCGGAAAACACACCGGACTATACGAAGCTGTCTAAGCCACAAACACCTGTGCAAATGAGGTGGTCCCTCCACCCCATTACGCACAGAAATAACAATACATTTTACGAAGATACGCATTAACTCATCACTCTCTCGTACGCGCTAGGACGCGAATATGCCACAATTGAAATATGTACTGACTTCATCTTGACAAAACTAATATTTTCGCACGCGAGGCTGTGCGGACTTACCTGAATCAACGACGGTCGCGCCCTACGGGGGAGCCTATAATGACTTACGTTGAGGCTCTGGTGGAAATGAGGCCCAAATCAAATCAAATCCAGTAGGTTCCAGTAGGTGAGGTCAGAGAGTTGGTTCTGCCGGTTTCATGCGGTGTTTAAGAAAACTCGTGGGGCCGCCGCAAGTGCACTGCATTCCAACGGTAACAAAATTTACGCTAACTTACCACTTGGTGACATCAAGGACATGGTGGCGCAAATGGTCTAACATCTGTGTTCATAAGATGGTTGTGATTTATCCATGCGTGTCCTATGCACAGCGGTTGATGGATATAAAGTCTTGCCTGTTGGAAGCTCGCTACCCTACTCTCCAACTCGGGGTTTGATTGAAAGCATTTTCTGTTCGCTGTATTACCACGCATCGATCCATCGTTGTGTTATGTGAGGGTTGATGATAGGGGACCAATCTCGACAGTGTATGGTGATAAATTGTTCGTGATGGGTGGGCACCAGTTCAGAAAGGGGATCTGCGAGCTCATTTCACCTTATTTCCACCTGACCAGGGATACGGCAAAATCCAACCGATTTCATGCCTGGAACATTATAAAAAAGTCGTGTTGTATTTTGCGACGAGTTGGGGGCGGATAATGCAGCATTTTGAGCTGGTTGTGGGCACTCAGATTGGCAGAGACAATGACGTGATTGGGGAGGCGTTTTGTTTCTATTATTTATTTGGTTAATTGAGTGTCCATAGATCTTCAGAGAAAACCAAGGATTCTTCTGGGAGGGCTGCCGAACGTGAGGGTTCTCGGAACATGTCGGTAGATACCACTCGTCAACGTTTTTGGAGTTATCTATAAAGGGCAGAAATCTGGAAATATTTCCTCCAGCACGAAAAAAATTGGGCAGTCCGTATTGATAGGGACAGTTGCTTTGGGATATATATCTAAATCTTGGGTAACTGGCGGTGGGCTGATCATCCAAGGTTGCTGATACGAAGAATTCGGCAAGAGAATTAGTAAAGGCCTGATAGCTTTGCGCATGATATCTTGTGAGGTCAGTTAGTTGCTTACGAGTAGGATAAATGGCGGGCATAGATTTGCTAGGCTGTGAATTAACAAAGTGATACCAGTGAGCATAAAAATTCATTCAAGTGACTACAATGGTAGAATGGGGCGTGAAGTTACAGTGCACTTTGATTTCTTTTCTCTAAAGTATAGAAATTCTTCAACTCTCATGTTGATCAGCATGTGTTATTATATCATCATGATATGATTGGTTCCAGTAAAGAAGTGTTGATACTCCTACACGGGACACTCAGGAAGTGAGTTTAGTTCGTACAGGTTCCAGTAAAGAAGTGTTGATACTCCTACACGGGAAACTCAGGAAGTGAGTTTAGTTCGTACAGGTTCCAGTAAAGAAGTGTTGATACTCCTACACGGGAAACTCAGGAAGTGAGTTTAGTTCGTACAGGTTCCAGTAAAGAAGTGTTGATACTCCTACACGGGAAACTCAGGAAGTGAGTTTAGTTCGTACAGGTTCCAGTAAAGAAGTGTTGATACTCCTACACGGGAAACTCAGGAAGTGAGTTTAGTTCGTACAGGTTCCAGTAAAGAAGTGTTGATACTCCTACACGGGAAACTCAGGAAGTGAGTTTAGTTCGTACAGGTTCCAGTAAAGAAGTGTTGATACTCCTACACGGGAAACTCAGGAAGTGAGTTTAGTTCGTACAGGTTCCAGTAAAGAAGTGTTGATACTCCTACACGGGAAACTCAGGAAGTGAGTTTAGTTCGTACAGGTTCCAGTAAAGAAGTGTTGATACTCCTACACGGGAAACTCAGGAAGTGAGTTTAGTTCGTACAGAGACGTGGATTTCTTCCCTGTGGTACCACATTCGACTATTGTGGAAAACAAAACTAATCGGAGGGAGCAGATGGAGCAACAGTCATCAGGATGTCTCTTTCCCATCTTCGTCCAAGCTGGACTTTCAATAATTTCACTCCGAGTTGCGTGTATCCAGATCAGGTGTGTTGGAAGTAATCCTGTGAATGTATTGAGCGTGCACTAGTGAGCTGGATGAAATGCCACAATGCCTTGAGACCCTTTGGGACCCCCCTTGAGACCCTTTGGGACCCCTCTTGAGACCCTTTGGGACCCCTCTTGAGACCCTTTGGGACCCCTCTTGAGACCCTTTGGGACCCATCTTGAGACCCTTTGGGACCCATCTTGAGACCCTTTGGGACCCCTTTGAGACCCTGGGGATGACCCCATTGAGACCCTTTGTGACCCCCTTGAGAAACTTTGGGACCCCCTTGAGGCCCCTCTGATTTCTGGGAACCCTTGTCTCCCCATCCCAACACTGTAAAACCTATACACAGAAAAATGTCCGTATTTGAAATGCTTGAGTAAAACAATTAGCTATTGCAGTCCACGGCAGGGTAGACTAAGTTAGTGTACCCTGGTCCACGGATTACTGGCACAGATTGGGAGAGCCGTGTCGAGGCTGGTCGAGGTACGTCGAGATCAGCCGAAACACGTTGAGGCGAGTCGAGTTGGGTGCGACGAGTCAAGACTGGCCGAAATGATTCGAGACGCGCCGAGATGAGATGAGACGACATCGAGGGACCCGGGGATCTCGGGGGACCCGGGGGACTTGAGTTACCATCCGGGACTCATCGAGCTCGTTTGGGGCCCGAGGGACCTCTGCCCCCCCCCTCCCCCCTCCCCACGCCGCTCCCACTCTGAAATGCTTGAGAAGAAAAATGAGTTATTACAGTCTACAGGATTACCGGCGCAGAGGGGGAGAGCCGCATCAAGGCCGGTCGAGTTGATGCGAGTCGAGATGGGCGCGACCAAGCAGGTTTGATATTTGGAGGCGCCACAACCGCTCCAGACTGACGCATGGCTGTGCTGGCTGTCTGCTGGCTGAAAGCCAGTTAGAGGGGCAACCTAGCGCGCACCAATGCATTGAAATGAACGGAGAAGCAAGACTTATCACTACGATAAGGACTTCTTGCAGTGCCTTCGGCTGCTCTGAGCGGGAAACTTATAGCATTGTAGTCATTTTTATTAGGAAAGTACGTAATCGACTTAAAAAATAGTTGATATTGTGTGTATGCATCGTTTAAATCGACAATTTGGAGAAAGAACAGTGCTTGTATCCCGTCAAATTGCAAAACTCGTAGATGAGTCATCGCGCATGAAACATTCACATCTTACTGAATATTACTTCAAATTGACCACTAAATAACAATTCTTTTCATTTCATAAACAAACTATAACCTTATCGCTGAGAAATCGAGATCGAGTCGTCAGCATAGCGATGCATCTGCTGTTTCAGCGTTAAGACTAGAAAAAGAAAATTCATTACACGATTAACAGCACACGTTGGTCTGAATTGCCGGCATTAGTATATGATGAAGTGGATAATTACCCTCGTGGGCCTGATTTTTCTGACGTGAAAACTTGTGCATTGTCCTCTTCGTCTAAGTGTATTTGTCAAAGCACAGTTTTCGCAAAACCTTGCGCAGTACACTGTCGTTGCATGGACCTCGAATAAAAACTGACGTCAAAATTGCCCGGAAGGCCTTCGTGTTTGCGTGCATCACGCCGGATGCACACAACTTGCCCCTGCATGAAACTTTAATTAGCAATCATTAACGACCTGGTGCCCTAATTCAAGTTTTGTTCCTTTGGAAAATCATGTGAGCCTTCTGATAAAATGCATTGTTTTCAAATGCCTTCAAGTAACATACTTCTATGCTGCGAAAAACTATACTTCGAATGTACAGCAACAACAGAACACCAAGAGCCGGCAATTTCTAACAAGTGAAACCAAATTTCTTTGAAAGGTCTGTATTTTATCCAATCCTGACAGGTCTCATACCAGTATAGGTTTCTGCTATCAAGAGTTAGAGCGCAAAGAACTAATTATTCCCTATCTATCCTTCAGTATTTCGGTCCTCCGCATGGCGGCCGCTATGTGGCTGTGACCGGTGGCTTGACGTCACTTGCTAGCGTTCATAAAACTGCCTGTACCGCCTCCACCTATACAACCTCCTTGGGCGCGTCGAGTCGAGACTGGCTGAAATGAGTCGAGACTGGCTGAAATGAGTCGAGACTGGCTGAAATGAGTCGAGACTGGCTGAAATGAGTCGAGACTGGCTGAAATGAGTCGAGACTGGCTGAAATGAGTCGAGACTGGCTGAAATGAGCCGAGACGAAGGGACTCGAGCAACCCAGGGAGCTCGGGGGACTTGGGTTACCTTCCGGGACCCATCGGTCTCCTTTGGGACACGAAGGACCTCTGCCCACCCCCACCCCCCCCTAACCCCCCAAACAATAAATGTGATGTCAATAATCTGAGCAGTTTGTCAGCCCATGATGAACCAGCCCTTTCTTTTCTCTTCACGATCCTCAATATTGTAATATAAAATGATGCTTATGTATTTGTGCGAGAGTTCCTGTTTGTGATTTTGTGAATACGTGTTTTTCAGTCCGTACTCGCTAGTGCGTGCGCGGACCATTTGTAATATCCGCTGTTGACCTTTACCACGTAACTATAAACCTTGTGGTGCGTTGCGGTTGGAGTTGATCTGATCCGTGAAGCAGTTACCTTGTACCAATTTTGACAATACTATCTGTGCGCACTAACGTGCGTACATATTACTCCTGCGGTTCTGATGGTTTGGAAGCTTGGATTCGTTTCGTCCGAGTCTTTATCTTACCCGAATAAAGGAATTTTACTATACCTGAACCAAACCGCGTAGCTTAAACATTTTGTTGCGTTGCTGTCGGAGCTTTCAATGCCTGGGTAGCCGTAAACCTTGTACCAATCTCGATGATACTACCTGTACGCACTCGCGTGCATGCATATTACTCTTGAAGTTCTAAATGATTGAAAGCGGAGATCCGTTTTGTCTAAACGTTCTTCTTGTGCGCACCAGCGTGCGTCTGACACGACTGAAATTTTCAAAATGTTCTAACTTTGACAACGTGGTTTTTCTCGCACGTCGAGTCGTACGAGCCTACTGGAATCCATGATCGTCGAGCCCTACGGAGGAGCCTGTTATGACTCTAATTGAAGCTCCGGTTGAATTGAAGCTTGAATCAAATCAAAATACCCTGACCCGGCCTTGGGTACTGACAAGTCCTAACACTGAGCTGCGTCCACACCTATTCAAGTAATCCACTTGGGAAATATTGGTAATATGCACGACAGCTTTCAAGCAGATGTGGAAAAGAGCCATTACTTTATAAAATACAAGCTCTCATAATAAAGGTATGTCTACGTAATTATTTAATCAAAAAAATACCACAATTACTTCCCCAACTCAATCAATGACCACACACAATTCTAAGACAAAATAATATTGCGTGAACGCCCGGCAATTCAAAACAATGAACATCGTAAGAACTGCTTTTGCTTTTACTCATCAGTCAATCACGTCATTTGCAGCCATTGATTCTAAAACTGTTTGAATAACGTACGGACTTACTCTGATAATCTAAATATGTGTTTCCAAAGCGTATCTGTCTCTTGGGTAACCTGAAGCACTTCGGCAACACTCTTTCAAGCAGCGGTCGTGTAAATGAATTGACTTCGCTAACTCCAAGCTAGCTATTGGAAAACCACATCTGAAAATTGTTGTGTCCCAGGTTATAACAACGGCTCTGATTGTATTTAGCGTAAGAGTTTTTCTGTACGTAACCATTAACGTCACGTATAAAGGCAGGGATCTTCTCGCACAGCGTCGCTTTAAATATGTCCTGCCCGGATCACACATGCATGTGTGATGCATGACCCCTCTAACTCACACCCACACATAACCAGACAACCTTTGCCTCCCAACGTATCAAGCAAATAATCAACCAATAACGTCATAAAAACATAATATCTGCTCGCAATGCTATGTGTCATCAGGATGGACGGCCTATTTATTATGTAAATTAATTATACTTCGTCACGCCATGTTTCGTAAAAGTTTATATTAATGCTCATCTAAAAGTTAGATGTTCGCTACCGGTCACTCACAAGCTTACTCACTCTGTTGCACGATGTAATGAACGCCATAAGGTCCTGACCCGTCATCGCATGTATTTTAAATTTAGCACCCATCATCAAATGTACTTCAAATTTGTATATCCATCCTCATATGAATCTTAAATGTGTGTATATTTATGTTTAGACTTATGACGGTACAATAATACCATTCCATCTGTATATGAGCTCCCCAACTCACATAGGCCCATCCACACACCAAGACCCTCTGAGACTTGTACTTGGCGGATACTGCCTACTCTGTATTGTCGCCTAATCCGACCTGATGGTCCCGACTATCACTACACGCACTCCAAACTGATTGCATATATTTATTTATGTTATTGTTCTATAGGCATTCTACGTGTATTTGGGCATATGTATGCACTGTTTATACGTAATCTATATATGTTTCTCGTGTGTAAGTAAGCATTCTGTCACCATGTCACAAAAATCATCACACGGTTTATGTAAGAACGCATACAAATGTTTATTATATTTTTTTCTTTGTTTGTTATGCCAGTGTTTCTCTAACTCGCATATACCCACCCATTTTCAAATAATTATGCTGTGGGTTTGAACTATAGAATTCATTCTAATTACTATGCAAAAGGTTTCTAGGTCAAATAACAACACCTTATCTCATTAGGATATAATACATACTTATTATGCACCTCAAACCTACCTTGACAGCTCTTTCGTCGTGACACGTAAGAGAGCTTAATGTTCCACGCGAAAAAAAAACTCGCGTACGAAGAAACCTTTTTTAGTTGATTTTATATTATAATAATGATACTTTCTCCGTTATTTTTGTCAGTGACTCTCTGTCTTGCATAGACCCACTCATACCGTCGTATTCTTTGCTACACAATAAATAATGCGCTTTACTGCAAAATTAGCAATTCTCTAACTAATTGTCATGTAAATGATCCCCTTGTCAAATCGCAACCCCTTATGTCAACAAAATACAGAGCATATTTACTGAGTACATTAAAACTCACCCTTATAGCTCTCTCGTCATGACAGGCTTAGGCAATAGTCGTGTTCGTATGTTCAGCTAGGGTAGAAAAAGGGCTCCCTACCGCTCACACACAGCTCCAACTACTTAGTTACAAGTTCTAAACTTGTCATTTTACCTGTGCTAGATTTACTATGCATAAATTTATTGTTTCAAGCGAAGAACATACTATCTGTGTATGGATAAAAAAAAATATTGTGCGTTAAAGTTGTCCTTTTATTATTAAGCTGGTGTATGGTCTTTTGTGGGTTGGGCTAGGGAAGAAATCGTGGCTCCTCGTTCGGAAATAAAGTAGGAAAATAATGACGTCTATGATTGAAAGTAGCAAAAAACATTAGTCAAATTTCTCTTCCATACTCACGTGAACCGAGCCTGGTAGTTACCTGCCCATAGTTCACACACGAGTTATCGATATTTTTTGTTCAAGACTCCACTATTGGGATCGCTTCAAAAGTAACGCCAATCGATGGTTGAACAACCCAATTGAGCACCGCCTCGTAGGAAGCATAATCATTCCCGAGCGCGTTTCAGTGTTTGTGTTCGTGTTGTCCGTCCAGTAATGTGGGGGCGCACTTCTGTCGAAGGCATGTATTAAACTGTAATATATATATTTTTTCAATCCTGATAATTTGAGTGGCTGATTGTGTTGAAAAATATTAGGTAGTCATAGCTATATGTTATTCTGTTGGAATTTTTTGAAATTCGTATTTGAAACTATGAATCGAGTTACCATATGTTGGGTGGCGGGTGGGAGGGAACCTTGGTAACGAGACCTGGCCACGCCATTACCAATGGTCGTTCCTGTCCAGTATTTCTCACATGACTCGAGTTAACCGCACATCCAATGACCGTCCCTGTCACATATACACCTTTCGTACCCCACCGTACCCTGACACGGTTCAACATGACCGTCACTGTCACACATACACCTCCACCTTTCAGCCCCCACCGTACCCTGACACTGTTCAACCTCCTCTGCCACGCATCCACCTCACCTACCACACAATCCTCTACCGCTGCCACGCCCCGCCCTCCCTCTGCCACGGTCCAATCTCCACCTGCCATGCTCCCTTTTCTCCATGACAGGTTCTTATTTCCCCATGGTACGCTCCCACTTCCCGTGCTGCGCCCCAACTTCTCCATGCCACACTCCTACCTCCTCCTGCAACGCTTCTCCCTCCCTTTGTTACGCTACCCATTTCTCCCTGACACACTAACATCTCCCCTTGTCACACTAACATCTCCCCTTGTCACACTAACATCTCCCCTTGTCACACTAACCTCTCCCCTTGTCACACTAACCTCTCCCCTTGTCACACTAACCTCTCTCCTTGTCACACTAACCTCTCTCCTTGTCACACTAACATTTCCCCTTGTCACACTAACATTTCCCCTTGTCACACTAACATTTCCCCTTGTCACACTAACATTTCCCCTTGTCACACTAACATTTCCCCTTGTCACACTAACATTTCCCCTTGCCACACTAACATTTCCCCTTGCCACACTAACATTTTATCCTGCCACATTATCACCTCCCTCTGCCACACTATCACCTCCCTCTGCCACACCATCACCTCCCTCTGCCACACTATCACCTCCCTCTGCCACACTATCACCTCCCTCTGCCACACTATCACCTCCCTCTGCCACACTATCACCTCCCTCTGCCACACTATCACCTCCCTCTGCCACACTATCACCTCTCTCTGCCGAACTATCACCGCTCTCTGCCACACTATCACCGCTCTCAGCCACACTATCACCTTTCTCTGCCACACTATCACCTCCCTCTGTCACGCTATCACCTCCCTCTGTCACGCTATCACCTCCCTCTGTCACGCTATCACCTCCCTCTGCCACACGA
>SDVV010041681.1:0-10411 GCA_016164225.1 Gammarus roeselii | reverse complement strand
GAAGATTTATGAATCAAACCATAGATTTAATCGGTCACACCATGAAGCAATAAAAGGTGGCAACAACCTCAGCAAGATCTCCCTTGATGATCATGTTTGCAATATCATGCCAATTCTGAGGCTGAAGATCAGAATATTTTCATGACTGCTCAATACGCGTTCATACAATTCAATAAAACCTGCGATCATAGTTTTTTTCATCAGTTATTTAGTTTTTTGATGTTCGTAATCATAGCATGTATATGATTCCTTTACTCATCAACCAAATAGTAAATAGAACAATGGATGTTTATAATATATACTCAAATATATTTCAAAACAGTCAATAACTATTTCATGACAGTGAAATCTATTTCTAATGATCATTGTGATCATGTCTCTTCAGACTTTCCTGCACAATCAATTTTCAACATTTGATTCGGATGTCATTAAAAATATATTTATAATTAATCAAATGTAGACAATTTCATCAATAGGAATAGTCGTACATCTTCTACAAGTCTACATATTGTTATAAAACTCAACTTCACACATCATATCTACTAACTTTTGTCTTTAGTAAACGACAAGTTGCTCTACTTATATTCTATACTTGTCATGTAAGGGCGAGAAGATTGGGGCTTTGAAGACGATATCCACGATCGCTAGGAAGACTTTTCACCAAAAGGAAAATGGCACGCACCATCGACCGCTTGAGTCTGCACGGATTCATCAGATTTGAGGTATCCAGGGAATCATGCAGAAGATGATCGCATTGCACGCTCTGAAGGGAAGACAATGTGGATCACCTTGTTAACCCATTATTCATTTATCGACATGCCTTTGATAAAGAGCACTAAACATCAGTTAGCTGACACGTCCAACTCCGTTTGAAGGAAAATGTATTCACTATTTACATGTTGGTGGGCAATCGCAAGCATTTTACACACAAAAAATCTTGACGAATATTCAATATAAGATACATAGGAAAGGAGATATAGAAGAAAATATATGTGACTGGTAAGAAACGAACGTTGGGCAATAAAGTCTGACGCTCTGGCCTGGATGATCCACGCACTCAATTGATTGTCATTCATCAAAGATCCAGCAGAATTGTAAACTATTATCAGTAGAAACTGAAAATGACGCCAATTTTCTTTTGCTATTCTATTTGTTTAATTCTGGGGACGTATCTTCAGACGAATCCTAATTTTAGGGTAGATGAACACAAGCGGCGGGAAATTCGTTCCATGACTCGTCTATAGCAGAGAAACACGGTAAGCTTGTCCCACGGAAAAGTTACCTGACATGAAACTTTGTCACGGTACTACACCAGTCCAATAATGTTCAAGGTAATGACTAAAATATTGGAAAATGTGAAGGGTTGGGATGTTTTGGATGTTACATATTCTACAGAACGATATATGGTGTTACCGTGTCAGTGAGCATGTGACTATAACATAATATATGACTAGCATTTTGACTCGCGCTCAAAAATGATCATAGCGTATTAATCATTGTTGCCTGCAGTGGTAAGTAAATTTAGTGAGTACTTACAAATTTAAAATGCCATTCAATTTTCATATGCCACAGGCGAACTTGGATTCACGACAAATAGAAAGCCGTCCAATATAAAGGAAGCCGACCAATAGGAAGCCGTGTCAACCACACCATGACCGCTGGAATTAATCCTAACCTGCTTGTGGATAAGCAGACCATTAACGTTTACTCGGGACTCCTTTCAGGCAACAGATTTACTTGTGATTTGGAATAAGAAACAGAACACAATAGCCTAGTAAAATCCATAGCATAGATTCTGTCAAAAATGTTCCAAATGGCTGATTATTGCGAGACATTAAAATTCTGCATCACACAAACCCGCCCATAAACTGTGTTCGGTCTTCATTTGAGCGGTTGTGCAGTAAAGACATCTAAACCTTGGATCACGAAATCAACTCCTTAGTCAAATACCCACGAACCGTTAAACCACGAATTCGAAGAATATACATATTAGAATTAGTGGTCTTTTGCGCTTAAACGTTCATTTTTTTATGTCCGAACTTCATCGCAACCAAACATGAATTGATTGGAGTAAATTGATGCTCATTTGTCATGAATGAATCAAGTGTGAAAGCATGGCCGCCGAGAACAATAATAACATCAGTTCAACAACAACACAATCAAGTCGAACAGAGTACCTATAATTGATTTCCACTCTGCAGCCTATGCAACTGCTTTACCAATTGTATCCACTCTGCAGCCTATGCAACTGCTTTACCAATTATATCCACTCTGCAGCCTATGCAACTTCTTTACCAATTATATCCACTCTGCAGCCTATGCAACTGCTTTACCAATTATATCCACTCTGCAGCCTATGCAACTGCTTTACCAATAATAGCCACTCTGCAGCCTATGCAACTGTTTTACCAATAATAGCCACTCTGCAGCCTATGCAACTGCTTTACCAATAATAGCCACTCTGCAGCCTATGCAACTGCTTTACCAATTTGATTCACTCTGCAGCCTATGCAACTGCTTTACCAATTTTTTTCTTATAAAGTCGTCTATAAGACGGATATTTAAATGCACGATTAGAGTGTCTAGGAACCACTCAAATGATATTTGCATAACCAAACAGGCGAGATATAATTTAGATCCGTGCTTATTGCTTTCCTCCCGCTCAGAGTGGCGTGCCTCTGCTGTTTGTTTCCCAAAAATCCTCACTGTTCGAGCACATTGTACACGAGAGCGCTATTAGCTGATGCTGAAGTGCACCTCATCCCTTCGTGGTCTCAATAATGACACTTATCTTAGAGACTTTGAGTGAAGGATGACACATTCACACGAGCTGATGTCTTGTAGTCAGTTAATATTGATAAATACATTTGAGCATTGTATCCATTCAGTTGATAATTGTTTTAGCCATATCATTGTTCAGTATAATATGTATTTATCAGTATATTGTGTAATTATCAGTATAATGTATATTTTTCACATATAAATGTATATCAAAAGCTGCGTTATCAAAACGTGTTCGATAATCATTTAATGTGTTTAGTTTATGCCTAAAAATCTTGCAAATATAAAAGATATTCTGTATGACGTAAAACATTATTAATCGCCGTACAAAAATAACACAATAGATTGGTTTGTTGGAGTTGAATCTATTCATTGTCGTATGCAACGGTCATCGAAGAAACAATTACTGTAAAAATTACATCATTTTGAGGAAATACTTTTGAATTAGATTCTTTCCCATTGTATTTATTGGACATTAGTCCATGCGATGAATGAACAGAAAAGAATAATAAAAGGGCATGATTCAAATGTATTAATCATGTAGCTACACAGTTAGCCCTTTTTTATTAGGTATATAGTAGTTAAAAGGTTCATATTGAAAGTGTCTGTATCTTAAAGTAGTAAACCTATTTTGATGAGCTTCATTATATACAAGTTTCATATTATAAATATGAGGAGATGAACATTTTTTCACTGTTATAAGAAATTATTGTTTGCCGTGAAGTTTCCCCTATTCAAGTTAATTTGTACCCGGAACATTTCATAGAACCTGTTCTGGAAATGCCTTGTGAGTTTCAAGTCAGCCGACCAAACAAACAAAGCATTTCTTAATCAATTAAGGTAAATTTGTTGCTTCAATGGCACAATAACATATTTTCAACCTACTCATTTGTAACTAGTTATGTTAACTATTTAGTTAGTTTTAATATTTGTGATCCGTCAGCCGTCTTTTGTATGGGTAAATGTTTCTATATTGAAGGTCAGTGTAAATGATACATCGCCATGATTACGATAATGTCTATTGACGTAATTAATTTTAAATAGTTTTTTTATACATCAATAGTCAATGTAATAATGTAATTCATACCTAAATAAATTACATAATTATTAGAACACTGGAAATTCTTGAATTGTGATATCCTTAAATCCTGTAGACACAAAGTTGCCAGTTATAAGTTTCCCTCCTGATCGCTACGTGAACGACGTGTGTAAGATTTACAATGTGCTGTTATTGTACAATCTGATAATGCAGTATAAATTAATTCTGTCCTCAAGATAGTGTGCCCTGCAATTAAGAACAGGAAAGAAAACACTCCATTGGGCAAAAAAACTGATTCCCGAAGGAGGACCTAAATGAAATATCGCTGTATTATATTGTAATACCGCTGTATTATATTGAAATATCGCTGTATTTTATTTAAATATCGCTGTATTATATTGAAGAATTGCTGCATTATATTGAAATATCGCTGTAATATATTGAAAAATTGCTGTATTATATTGAAATATCGCTGTATTATATTGAAATATTGCTGTATTATATCAAAATATCGCTGTATTATATCGAGATATTGCTGTATTATATTGAAATATCGCTGTATTAAATAGAAATATCGCTGTATTATATTGAAATGTCACTGTATTATATTGAAATATAGCTGTATTAAATCGAAATATCGCTGTCAGATATTGAAAAATTGCTGTATAATATTGAAATATCGCTGTAGTTATTGAAATATTGCTGTATTATATTGTAATATCACTGCATTATATTGAAATATCGCTGTTATATTGAAATATTACTGTATTATATGGAAATATTTGCTGCATTCTATTGAATTTTCGCTGTATTATATTAAATATTGCTGTATTTTATTGAAATATCGCTATATTATATTGAAATATCGCTGCATTATATTGAAATATCGCTGTTTTATATCAAAATATCGATGTTTTATGTTGAAATATCGCTGTATTATATTGAAATATCGCTGTATTATATTGAAATATCACTGTATTATTTTGAAATATTGCTGTATTATGTTGAAGTATCGCTGTATTATATTGAAATATCGCTGCATTATATTGAAATATTGCTGTTTTATATTGAAATATTGCTGTATTATATTGGAATATCGCTGCATTATATTGAAATATCGCTGTATTATATCGAAATATCGTTGTATTAATTTGAAATATCGCTGTATTATATTGAAATATCGCTGTATTATATTGAAATATCATTGTATTATATTGAAATATTCGCTATATTATATTGAAATATCGCTGTATTGTATTGAAATATCGCTGCATTATATTGAGAAATCGCTGTATTCTATGGAAATATCGCTGCAGTATATTGAATTATCGCTGTTTATATTGAAATATTGCTGTATTATATTGAAATTTTTGCTGCATTCTATTGAATTATCGCTGTATTATGTTGAAATATCGCTGTATTTTATATTGAAATATCGCTGTATTATATTGAAATATTGCTGTATTAAATTGAAATATCATTGTATTATATTGAAATATCGCTGCATTATATTGAAATATCGCCGTATTATATTGGAATATCGTTGTATTAACTTGAAATATTGCTGTATTATTTTGAAATATCGCTGTATTATATTGAAATATCGCTGTATTATATTGAAATATCGCTGTATTATATTGAAATGGCGCTGTTTATTTTGAAATATTGCTGTTTTATATTGAAATATTTGCTGCATTCTATTGAATTATCGCTGTATTATATCAAAATATCGCTGTATTTTATTGAAATATTGCTGCATTATATTGAAATATCGCTCTATTATATCGAAATATCGTTGTATTAATTTGAAATATCGCTGTATTATGTAAAAATATCGCTGTATTATATTGAAATATCGCTGTATTATGTTGAAATATCGCTTTATTATATTGAAATATCGCTGTATTATATTGATGTACACACTTTAGTAATGTGAGTGCTGCACCTGCACATTTCAGTGCACTCGAAAGCCTAATAAATTGGTGAGTTAGGTAAGTGAGTGCTAACTTCGCTCAATAATCTTCATCTCGACTACCAGGATACAAATGAATGCTGACATCAGGTCTATCAACTGTTACGTAATGTGAGTCGCATCCTGTTTCATCTTCTGATTATGTGTCTTACAAAAAAATGCCCTACTTGATTTGTCAAGTTTCAAAAAGTCGTACGAAGTTCAGTGAAACTGATCATATTTTGTCCATTGAATGAGTTTGGTTCGGTGGCCGCGCAGGCTTCTCAAAGAACGTGCCATACACTCGTGGCTATCTGACCACCTAACCCGCTGCAGCGTGGCAAGTGGTGGCAAACCGAGGCTCCCTGCTCATGCATGACTTCTTTCTGTCGAGTTGGTGCATGAGTATTTCAAATTGCATTTAGGTAGGCTCAAGGAGTATTTACTTATGTGTCGTAGGTAGAACAACTACTCATAAAACTGCAAGGTCAGACACAAGTCTAAATCTGTCGAATATAACGTACATATTATCACTATCTCGTTCGAACATGTCATTCTCCCCATTATGTTCCAATTGTCCCATCATTGACCAGAACATTCTGGCAAAAGTTAACTATAACGCCAATTTTATTCACATTAAACCATGAGCTCAACCTGTATACGTTTTGTGCCGTCATGACAGGTTACATATCCATTCGATATTTAATTATTTTTGAGACTAAATAGAACATTACGAATTGATGTTACAAATACCAATACCGCCAGATTGTCCGCAGACAGAAAGATAAATCAATAGCTAACGAAAGTGTAACACTAACAGGATACTCCAAATAATGTTATTATATTGTTTTTTCGTTAATTTCGTCTGGAATGCGTGTTAGGGAACCAATCTATTCCATATATCTATCAATAGGTATTGTTTGAAAATAGTTCATAGAGCATTTTTGAAACAATGCAGTAATTCTTTGTTAGTTGTGTGTTCATCATAACAGTGGCAATGGTACATACGAACGTGGCTTGTAGATTCGTTGCTCATACATATTTTGTTCATTCTAGAGTGCATTCTAGAGTGCACATGACGGTAACTTGAACCCAATAGCGTTGGAATATCAGCCAGAATGCTCTGCATAACTAACCAAAGTGGTTATAGTGGATCAGCCACATGGTATATGATGATGGAGCACTCTTGTTCATAACAACAATAGCTGCACCATGTTTTGTGTTGTGCGTCCTGGATTAGTATCAATTGTTTCCTCGAGCAACGGTCATCGCTCTTTGTTTCATTGTCTAGACAAACAAGTTTGCTGGATTCCTGGATACACTAACATTTCCCAGAGGAAGAGTCAGATTCTTCTTATCATTGTCAAGACCGTCTTGCGTTGTGTCTTTTGCCTAAGCAGAAGAGGTATCATGGATGGTCAGTCAGTCGAGTGAGGTCGTCCATCAAGTTAATGTACCTCCTAAATCTCCGCTCATGGCAAGGTGCGGCTGACGGGCAAATATTTGCTACGCATGAACGCAGGTGATCACATGAAATATGAAGGGGTTTTAAACAAAGGAAAGATATGCTTCAGTAGTTGCTTTGGAACTCGGGGATATTTTTATGTAGTCGGTTTCAGATTGATGGTGTGGATTTGGTCGAACATGGATTGACTATTTCTTTTGAAAGATGTTATATACCCGCAAATCAGGAAAATGAGGGCGGAGATTTCTTCCAGCTTCTTAAAACAGTCTCGTGCATCAAAGATATTCTTAACACACATATTCAGCATTTTTATAACGATATTGTGTGTTTGAAATAAACAGTTGTTTCCTGATATTCAAATCAAATCAGAATATTACTTTCAAAATTGAATTGCCTCATTCAGGTGAATGGTTTTTCCGTTAATAATTCAGAGAATGTGCAAACTTTTCAGTGGCACTCACTCAGTGTGGTATTGATTTCCTATATATATTTGTTTACACCCGAACTGAATTTGTTTGAACGATAATTCATATGGTTAATATAGGGATATTATTATATTACGTTTTCACATCAGTGAACATGTTTTTTTTTATGTATATATTGTGTACTGTTGAATATTTTATATATTAAATGAATTAAATATCGATTAAACGAACACGGATGCTCTTCTAGATGTCAAATATTTTCTGGGTATTGAATGATTGCCTAACAAACTTATTAAAATGTTTGGGTATTGTGAAAAGTCATTTTCCCAATACCCAAAATTTATAAGTCGTTTCCACCGCTCTGGGTGGTAGTACATTCTCATTCTCATATAACTTATTGGGTAGACATTTAAAAATCGAATCTAGTACATACGGAGTCATAATTCGATGTAGCCGCCTTATTAGTGAGCTCTCAAACTGCGAGCGCTCCAGCGCGAGGCCTCATATCTTACAACGTTCTCTTTGGCCCAGCTTGAGCGAAGCGTTCCTCTTCCCTTGCACCAGAGCGGTTTCTTGACCCAACATCACCGCCGCCGCCGATAACGCCAGGGGAAGATACTAAAGGCAATACTATGTTAGGAGATTCAGCCTATAAAAAAGTTTTTTATAATGAGCAATAAAATTTATTTAAATATTAATTTCATCCCTGAAGAATTCTTTGCATCCACGATGATGTTGCAAGAAATTATATAATGTTATACCTGATGGTCTTCACATACTTCGATCGAAAGATTATATAGGATACTTACCTACTACTTCTCCAATTTGCCAACATTGCGCAATAACTCAATTTCAATTGAATTTAGGTTCAGTTTGGATATCTTTTACACAGTAATCTTCTGTGCAACAATGCTGTTGATTTGTTTTCCTTTGCAACGTAATCCTCAGCGCAACATTCCTGTCATTTCTCTTTTCTTCGCAAAGCAATCCTCAGCCCAACAATGCTGTCAATTCTCGCTCCTTCCCAAAGTAATCTTCAGCCCATCAATGCTGTCAATTCTCGCTCCTTCCCAAAGTAATCCTCAACCCAACAATGCTGTCAATTCTCGCTCCTTCCCAAAGTAATCCTCAGCCCAACAATGCTGTCAATTCTCGCTCCTTCCCAAAGTAATCTTCAGCCTAACAATGCTGTCAATTCTCGCTCCTTCCCAAAGTGATCCTCAGCGCAACAATGCTGTCAATTCTCGCTCCTTCCCAAAGTAATCCTCAGCCCAACAATGCTGTCAATTCTCGCTCCTTCCCAAAGTAATCTTCAGCCTAACAATGCTGTCAATTCTCGCTCCTTCCCAAAGTGATCCTCAGCGCAACAATGCTGTCAATTCTCGCTCCTTCCCAAAGTAATCCTCAGCCCAACAATGCTGTCAATTCTCGCTCCTTCCCAAAGTAATCTTCAGCCTAACAATGCTGTCAATTCTCGCTCCTTCCCAAAGTAATCCTCAGCGCAACATTGCTGTTAATTTCCACCCCTTCCCAGAGCCTTAGCTCAACCTGGCGAGAGGTAGCAGACGTGGGTGGAAGGTTAATTAAAAGGGGCAAATAGGAACGCTTCCTCCGCTATATCTTCCTTTGTTCTTACGCTTCCTACTCTTTATGTTTCAAAGTTCCTTCGTTTAAATAAAAAATCGTAAATAAATTCCATTGACACTAATCGAAATAAAAATATAGCAGTTTAAGATGTGCTAATTGTGCAAAAGAACATCTTCCATGTGTCACCCTACAGCAGCAACACACGAATGTGTCACCCTACAGCAGAAACACACGAATGTGTCGCCCTACAGCAGCAACACACGAATGTGTCGTCCTACAGCAGAAACACGCGAATGTGTCGCTCTACAGCAGCAACACACGAACGTGTCACCATACAGCAGCAACACACGAATGTGTCGCCCTTTATCAGCAACACACGAATGTGTCGCCCTACAGCCGAAACACACGAATGTGTCGCCCTACAGCAGCAACACGCGAATGTGCCGCCCTTCATCAGCAACACACGAATGTGTCGCCCTACAGCCGAAACACACGAATTTGTCGCCCTTTATCAGCAACACACGAATGTGTCGCCCTACAGCCGAAACACACGAATGTGTCGCCCTACAGTAGCAACACACGAATGTGCCGCCCTTCATCAGCAACACACGAATGTGTCGCCCTACAGCCGAAACACACGAATGTGTCGCCCTTTATCAGCAACACACGAATGTGTCGCCCTACAGCCGAAACACACGAATGTGTCGCCCTACAGCAGCAACACACGAATGTGCCGCCCTTCATCAGCGACACACGAATGTGTCGCCCTACAGCCGAAACACACGAATGTGTCGCCCTACAGCAGCAACACACGAATGTGCCGCCCTTCATCAGCAACACACGAATGTGTCGCCCTACAGCCGAAACACACGATGTGTCGCCCTACAGTAGCAACACGCGAATGTGTCGCCCTAAAGCAGCAACACACGATGTGTCGCCCTACAGCAGCAACACACGAATGTGTCGCCCTTTATCAGCAACACACGAATGTGTCGCCCTACAGCCGAAACACACGAATGTGTCGCCCTACAGCCGAAACACACGAATGTGTCGCCCTACAGCAGTAACACACGAATGTGTCGCCCTTTATCAGCAACACACGAATGTGTCGCCCTACAGCCGAAACACACGAATGTGTCGCCCTACAGCAGCAACACACGAAT
>SDVV010041680.1:0-10411 GCA_016164225.1 Gammarus roeselii | reverse complement strand
ATATACACATACAGATGGGGCTTAACAGACTCGATCAGCCACCTGGTAGGTATTCAGCTAACTAACAGCTTTACGTTTTTGGTTGGATTTTTTATTATTTTATGTGTTTATTATTATGTATTTATATCACGTTCAAAGACGATATATATTTTTGTGTGTATAATATATGTTAATATTGTTACCATATTATAGTTAGGGCTTAATAGAGGCGCTTGACGGGTGGTTGGCATGCGGATGTTTGCTCTTTTTCTAGGTTAATGTCATCTTCTGAGTCGGTTGGCTTCCTGCAGCGAAATTGTGTCTTGTATTGACAGCTGATACGGTTCCATGGAGCTGAAATTGCCTTATGTTGGAAATAATTTGGACTCCGATCATACAGTCCGTTGTATGCTTCTTGATCAACGAGAATCATGCGTAATTTATGTGGAACAACCCCATATAGCGTAAAAGGTGAATCAATGGAAAATATAGTATAGACCGATTGGAAACACAAGTGTTTTGATATTCGGTTCTGTTTCCAATCAGTTCGGGGTTCGCTTTGTGATAGATAAATTTTGAGCTGGCAAGCATGTAAGGTATAGTCCAACCTTTTTACATCGAAGTCGCACAAGTTTGCTACCTTGAAATATTATTCATTATATGTTGAGGATTGTAGTGATAGAGTTTTCGTTACATTTGTAGGGCTTACGGTATGCATGTATTTGTACCGGATGGACGGTTGGCGAACGTTAGTGATGGATTTATGTATAGGAGTAGATACTATTGCACCTAAACGCGGATTTTTGACTCGGACAATACAATGGTTAGGATGTATCTAATAACTTTGAGAGTCTGACTTATCCACCATGTAACTCGAACCTTGTAATTATTAATTACTTTTGAGTCAAGTTAATTACTTTTGGTAAAAAATAACCACTTTTTGGGAGTCAGATAACAGGCCAAAGAGGCTTGCGGCTAGCTTAAGGGTGGCTCACGGGTGGCTTACGGGCGGCTTACGGGAGGCTTACGGGTGGCTTACGGGTGGCTTACGGGTGGCTAACGGGTGACTTATTTGGACAGACGGACGGACGGCTAACGAGTGACGGGTGAGCATTCGCCCCTAGCCTTCGAAAATATATATTGGGGAAGTTCTGTCATTATATACATTTCAATTTCTATATATTTTTTTGTAGATATATGTTTGTATTCTTATCTAGTTGGGGTATAATTGACTCATTCAGTGGTTGGTTGGTGGGTTCTTAGTGGTTGGATGCTTGGTTAAAGCCTGTTGGTTGTATTTGGGTCAACGTTTTGTGTTTTTTATCTATTTATCTCATATGTATATAATATCTATAGGTATAGTATGGTACAATAGTTTGGTAGTTGACGGGTTGATGTATATTTTTTTAAGATGCAGTAACTTCATTACGAGAATCTTTTTACGCTATAACGCATTATCCAGTTTTGAAACAGATATATCGGTGTTACCATGTATCCGCATGTGGCAAATGGACCGTTATCAAGCGTATGTAAACTGATGTTTTTGAACAGCGAGTATCGGTTGGATGCCCTATAGCGAGAATAGCTGAACGATATGGATTTATCGTAAGTTATTATATTGTGTTATGTATATTTAGTAATGATCGGTTGATATATGTTGAATTTGTATTGTTTTCGGAATTTTCGATTGTTATCTCATACAGTTATAGGAGTTTTTAGGATATTTTAGGTTTGCATCTTTCATGTAGCACAATATTTCAGGCATAATGGGGTCGTTATTGAATAATTTTGGTATTTTTATTTATATATATATATATATGACACTCTGTTACGATTAAGACGTGGTTACTTTAGATGAAGAAGATTTAATTTAACCCCGTTTTGGACTGAGTTGGAGAATGATTTCATCAGATGTCTATATACTATAGCATGTTCGTGTAGAAGTATTCTACATCATATACTATATGTTTCAGTAATGTAAATCAGTCACATGTCTTGGCAACTTATTCACGTTAGTTGTTTGGTTAATTGGTTACGTGCTGTTTGTTTCTCGTACATCATAGTTTTTAATGTATGTTTTGGGTATGGTAGAGAATTGATCTTCTTGCTTTGATAAAACTCGTGCGTGTTAGTATATTTCATTCAGTTTTGTATGTTCTCTGTACAGTTTCCATCTTCGATGAAAGGTATTGGGTATTTGATACAATTATAGGCATATTAGGACATATTACGTTCGTATCTGCAATGTAGAACATTATTCCAGGTATATTTTAGTTACATGTTGCATATTTTTAGTGTTTTATATATATTTTTTTATATCCTGGTACAATGTTTGACGTGGATATTATAGATATAGAAGATTTGATTGGTTACAAACTTGGTCTTGTTGTTAGCTTATTGTATGTTTATTGTAGGCCATACTTCACTGTTTAGGAGGAGTTAGAGAGTCCCGTAGGCGAAAACTTGTTGCGTTTACGTTTATATATATAAGTAGACCGATTTACTATGATGGATACCCTAGTGTATTATAATTTTTAATGGTAATTAGAGCAGAGTAGAGAATTACGTAGTTATTCTATTATTGCTGTATGATTTATTCCACGATAATCATACGAATGTATGTTTAAGAGGTGTCAATCTGTACTGCATCTCTGCGGAACTTCGTCATTGAACCCTAGCAAGTGTGTAGTTTAACGTTTTAGAAGACGATTTACTGGATAGATGGGTCCTGGTGTAGAGGCGGTTTACACTCTTTGGTAGTCATTTGGAGTTCATCCGTGTTCAACATGAAGTTTTAAGTTCTTGTGGATGTCAGTCTTAAGTTCCATGGGTTTGTTAGAGAGTTTGTGCGACAAGCTGCTGAGAGTTGTAGAGATTTACTTAGGTCATCAGTGAACAGATGCCCAGATTTTTATTGTCACACTCTATGAGACTCATGTCAGGCCCATTGATGACAAATGTACCTGTGTATAGATTCTTGGTTATGTCCAGGATATGACTTTGCTCGACGTTGTACTGGGTGTTACCTCTAAATTTGTTATATATCAGTGGTAGATTGCTGAGAAGTGACCTAGTAAAGCATTGTAGAGTTCGTGGTCATGACACAGTGGACTTTGATTTTGTTCTATCATATATATAATATCTTTGTAAGGTTTAGATTTTTTTTCAGATTGAACGGGTATTGTGGAACGCATCTCAGTATTTGTTTTACTGTCAGATATTTTTTCCGTATGGTTTTTTATGTTAGTATATGATCTTAGTTCTGTTTCAATTCACCTCAAGAGTTCAAGTACATGATTATTTAACTTTTATCTATTACAAGATCGGTAATGTACATCGGCATCATGTATTGATTGACCATACACCTTCCATATTGGTGTAGGATTTATCATCTGGGGTATGAAAGAATACACCGTATATCAAAATTAATCAATGTTGCTTAGACCATACTCGAGAATCTTATTTAGCTATTTTATAGTTGTTGTTATTGTTTGATTTGAACGGTTATCATAGGCATATAACTATATTAGGTATAAATTCGCCTAATTTCATGTACTGTTGGGTATAAATTAGCTTACCTGGATAAAGTAGTCCAAAATATTGGTATGTTTTACCTCTCGACATTGGAGTTGGGTCCGATTTCAAGTCTTCTTGGAGAACTAGTATACCGGATTTGTGTAGAGTGTAAGTGTTAAAACAAATTCAATAATTTAATGTACATTTCAATTAGGTAGATGCTTTACGAGATGCTTATTCCCTCAAGTCTATCTTTTATCAACGTATGTTAACCATTTACAGTTTGTAGAGTTGGAAATTATTGATTAATTCAGGCTTCGTTGTGAGATTTCATTCCAATTCTGAATATCTGACTTATTCGAGTATTCACAATATCCACTCTAGCATTTTTCACTATAGGCTTGTAATGTACAGGGGCCGTAATCCTAACCCATCCTATCCTGTCCTAACCTAATCTAACCGAGAATTAAACTTTTTTTCCCGTTTCATACTTATGTTTGGTATTTCTTCATTGATTTAAGATTTATTTATATAAAATTTATATACTTGGCTACATATTTTTACCAATCTTTAGCAGATTGTGTACCTACATATATATATTTTCTCACTTTTTTTGTTTCAAGTCCAGTAATATCGATTAGTTTCAAGTAATGTTGGGTGATCGCTCGCTAGTAGACCGCAGGGTTAGAAACGATTATGTTAGCTTGCCACATATTTCAGTTATTGTTATGGGTGATAGAGCGTTAGCAAGTTTTCTGTATGGTTTTTCTATTAGAATACGATTCTTCGCTGTAATGTTGGATATGTTGCTCCTACTTTTTTTCGTATATTATAACGAATATTGAATAAATTCACTCTAACATTTTACTTCAGATCTGTGATGTAAGATTTGCAGTCAACAAGATCTAGGATATAAACCATGCCTCAGATACATAGTTAGCCAAATATATATCATGTACGACAACATTCATCACATATCAATGATTGCAAAACTTTATGCCATACACTGCCAGATGTATTAATACCTAGGCAACCTAACCAACTTGACCAATAATTATATATTTCCATTCAAGTTTGATGGTTATTTATGATATCTGGTCATTTTTTATGAGCGATTCATAAATCAAATCACTCCACACGGATCCATTTTTTTAATATCACACATCATGTACACAAATAGACACATTAATACGTATATACAGGGTCGGCACATGCATATGCCGGCATACGCCGGCATAATTCAGGCGTATACAGGGTTGGTGCCGGCATACTTAGGCATATACAGGGTTGGTGCCGGCATAATTCAGGCGTATACAGTGTTGTTGCCGGCATATGTCGACATAATGTAGACGTATACAGGGTTGATGCCATCATATTCCGGCATAATGTAGGCGTTTACAGGGGTCGATGCCGGCACAAAGTGGACACATACACACATTTGTATGCATATACAGGCTCGGTTAACATTAGTAGCATTACACCTCTGATCTATTTTTTTGCAATTAGATCAAAGTCCCTTGCTTTTGTTACAAGATATTTTATGTGGATCAGCTTCATGTCATGTTAGGTTAAAAGAACTGATCATCCTAACCTAATCTAGTCTATTCTAACCAAGAATTATGTATTATCGATCGAGATTTCTTGCTTACGTATGATTTTTTTCAATGTTTTAGGATTTATGCATAACAAATATCTCCACTTGACTTTACATTTGATCTTTCCTTTGCAGTTTTGATACACATCCAATTTTGATCTAGTAAATTTCATACATTTTTCATATGTAAATTACACCGTTTGTTTGATTGTTTTTAGCTATTTTCATATGATTCGTGATTTTTTTGACACAAATTTACATCATTTTCTCTTATGTTATTCACACCCATTAAAAATCTAACCTTATGTATGGTATTAAGTCATTGATATATTCGTATGAAGCCCTCCACACGACTCTAAATACCACTCTAACATGTATGTTATCTATTTCGTTGTCACTCTTGACCCCTTATTAGTTAGCAGAGAGGCATCATTTTCAAACTTAGATGGATTGAATGTTACAAGTATTTCATATTTTTTCCCAGCCTCATACAATCGGATACATGGTCTCTCACTAGGTGAACCTAATTTACTTCAATGGCTCCTGTCTCTAAATCTTTTGACGACTTGCACCTCTGATTTGCTGTTTCTTTCCTATAATTTTCATACTCCTGACGATGACTTCGTTTCAGATGTCGCCATACATTACTGGTGGATTTATGTTTATTCATTTTTTTTTTTTTTACACAGATTACAACCCCCCCGTCATCTGACACACGATAAGCTGAAGTCCCAAAAAGTAATTAACTTGGCCCAGAAGTATTTAACTTGACCCAAAAGTGATTTATAATCACAATGTCCGAGCTACATAGGGTCTAAGTCGGACACACAAAGTAATTAGATACATTTTAACCATTACATTGTCCGAGTCAAACATCCGCGTTCAGGTGCAATAGTATCTACTTATAGGATTGGTGCATATTTTAAATTTGAACTAATTTTTAAGTCTAATCAGTCATATGTAGACTATACTGTTTGAAATTCACTCTTGTATAGGGGTTCTGCTTTTCTTAAAGCATGCCATAGGAAAGAAAGATTGTCATCTATAGCAATATATGAGAGAATTTTACTTTTTAAAAATTGCATTACTTCACCGACGGTGCGTGCCCCATGTATTCATATCATACAATTTTGAATATAGTGTTGGCGTATTGACTCTTCCGTTAGATAGCCCGTATCCTGTCGGTGTTTATGTTAGATAGCCCTGTTTATTGTCGGTGTGTCTGTTAGTTAACCGGTATATTTTTGAGGTTTTCGTTAACTAGCCCCGTTTCTTGGCGTTGTATCTGTCGGTGTCTATGTTAGCTGCCCGTTTATTGTCGGTGTGCCCATTAGCTACCCTGTTCCTTGTCGGTGTACCCGTCTTCTAGTCGTTTATTGGCCGTGTGCCTGTTTGCTATCCCGTTTCTTGTCGGTATGTCCGTCTATATGTTCCACGCAATCATGATACCCCATGTAAATTCCATTTCTGCAAAACAATGTGTTTTTAGTTCTGTAATATAAGGATTTTTGTAAAGTATTTAGGGTTACATAGAAATTAGATATGTGTAACCGTATTCGATTTTTACAGGAACCACAATATATTTTTTATTATAGACATAGTAACTCAGTAAGGTTTAGGAATTTGTTATGGATTGGAACGGGTATCCTAGTATTATTATTTTATTACGCATTAACGCAGTGTTTGTTTTACAGTCCAATATTTTCAGTGTAGCTTATATGTAAGTAAACGATCTTAGTACCTCCACACGACTCTAAATACCACTCTAACATATATGTTATTTATTCCGTTGTCACTCTCGACCCTTATTAGTTAGCAGAGAGGCGTCATTTTCAAACTTAGATGGATTGAATATTACAAGTAATTCATATATGTTCCCAGCTTCATACAATCAGATACATGGGCTCGCATTAGGTTAACATAATTTACTCCAATAGCTCCTGTCACTACATCCTTTGACGACTTGCACCTCTGATTTGCCTTTTCTTTCCTATAATTTCCATACTCCTGACGATGACTTCGTTTCAGATGTCGCCATACACTACTGGTGGATTTATGTTTATTCAATTTTATTTATTTTTCTTGCACAGATTACAAACCCCCGTTACCCCATCACTTTCGAACAAACGGTGTCTCAAGCTATACCCCATCCTTCCACAACAGATCCACAAACTTGTCTGAGCAAGATGTGATCGGGCTCTGATTTATATCCTACCAAACTGTATCATCTAGATAATTTACCCCCCAAGATAGGTTTATGGCAATATTTAAATTTGTGATGAGCTACATTTTGAGCTTCGTTTCATACCCTGAAACATATTCTTCTACTGATTTCGACAATTTGATGGTACCTCCGACTAACTGACTAGATGTAGTTTATTGCAAATCATTGCTTTACCTTGGAGTTTATGATAATATAAACATTTAATTAAGAATTTCCATCGTTTATTATTATTTTTATTGGCATTATTTACAGATTTTGCTGGCATCATCAATACCATCTACCTGTTTTTTTTATTTGAAACAGCATGGTTCGTATATCCAACTATACCCATCATCACTATGCTTCAGTTGCCTCTCAAGATCCTTCAAATATTCCGTCATATCTTTAATGCGAATACCAAAGGCTGTTCCGTCCCCGTGAGTCCAAAAATGTATTGCTTCTTCTTCTTGAACCTCAATTATTCGAAACTTCTCCAATTCAAAGTCATTCTGATCTTCATCATTGAGAAATTATTGCATACAATCTAGATTTTTTTTTTGTTAGTAGGTACAATTTGTTTTCCACTACCTCAGCTTTATTACAGTTATGATGATGATTTTCCACTTGGATCATATAAATTTTGAGATTTGCTCTCTTACTTCCCTTGAACTTTGTTTCACACGACTGTGACGCGTCGACATTAGTCACCTAAAGCCGACTTCCTTCTTCCTTCTTCCTTCATCCATGTATGAATGATATCTCCCACTCTCTTAAATCTAGTTTTACCCTTTCTGAGATAACTGGTATTTTCAACACTAGTCAATAATTGTTCCATCCGACTCATATCATCTTCTTAGATTTCTTCTTCCAAGACACGTAAACTAATTTTTGTCACGTGAACATTCATTGTTGTTTATTTTTAGACGAGTCGCCCTGCTTCACTTACACTCAACGTGACACTATTCCAATCTCGGTATGCAGCTAGCTAATATAAGTTGATTACATGTTGTTTTTCGCAAAACATTAGGCCTAACATTGCTCACCTAGATCATCAACTGTGTGTGTATGTATGTGTATAGGGCTGTGTACTTATGTGCATGTGCATGTTCAAGCGTATGTTCATGTTATATGAGTTAGAAAATGTATAACAAAAATTAAAAATTAAAAATTTCAATAAAATTTCAGGAATTTGAGGGATAGCACTCTACTTAAGTAGCCAAGTTATCACTTCAATAGACTGACTTGGCTCTGTTACCCCTCGAAAATGTGAAATTTTATTGAATTTTTTTATTTTTTATTTTGGTCACACATTTTTTCACACATGTAACACGTACATACGCTTGAACTTACACATGCACATACGTACACAGCCCTATACACAAATATACAACAGGCTTAGACCAAGCATCCAACCGCTAAGAACCCACCAACCAACCACTGATTGAGTCATTTATACCCCAACTAGATAATAATACAAACATATATGTACAGACAAATGTAAAGAATCATTAAATCAGACATAAATATATAATGATATAAACACTCAAACATAGCAATCATGCCACGTGAACTACTGATAAGACAAAGAACAGGTAAGAGAAGCCTCACCTGACGAACATTCCAGAGGCGTACTGAACTTATTGCCTACAGGATCCCGATACCCCGTACCAATCTCCATAATAAGATGAAGGCGTATTCCTACCAGAACCGAATAAATATAAAATGAATAACAGAAAAAAAAACGAGCTTATCCCAATACAGTCATCTAAAGGATAAAAAACGTATATACATACAATAAAAATCAAAATACAATAAAATAGAAATGTACAAAACCATAAAACCTTCACCACATATATATTCGAAAGCAAGGGGCGAAAGCTCACCCGTCACCCGTTAGCCGTCCGTCCGAATGAGTCACCCGTTAGTCACCCGTAAGACACCAGTAAGCCGCCCGTAAGCCACCCTTAAGCCAGTCGTAAGCCTCTTCGACATGTTATCTGACTCACGCTAAGCTCAAGTCCCCAAAAGTAATTAACTTGGCTCAAAAGTATTCAACTTGACCCGAACGTGATTTATAATCACAATGTCCGAGTTACATAAAGCTAAGTCGGACACCCAGAGTAATTAGATACATCCTAACCATTACATTGTCCGAGTCAAAAATCCGCGTTTAGGTGAAATAGTATCTACTTATATGATTGGTGCATGTTTTAAATTTTAACTATTTTTAAGTTTAATCAGTTATACTGTTTGAATTTCGCTTTTGATATAGGGGTACTGCTTTTCATGAAGCATGCCATAGGAAAAAAAAATGTCATCTATAGCAATATATGAGAGATTTTTACTTATTAAAAATTGGATTACTTCACCGGCTGTGCGTGCCCCATGTATTCATATCACACAATTTTGAATATAGTGTTGGTGTGTTTCTTGTCGGTTTGTCTGTTAGTTAACCCGTACACTTTTGAGGTTTCCGTTAACTAGCCCCGTTTCTTGTCGTTGTATCTGTTATCTACCCTATTTCTTGCCGGTGTCTATGTTAGCTGCCCGTTCATTGTCGGTGTGCCCGTTAGCTACCCTGTTCCTTGTCAGTGTGCCCGCTTTCTAGTCGCTTATTGGCGGTGTGCCTGTTTGCTATCCCGTTTCTTGTCGGTATGACCGTTTATGTGCTCCACGCAATCATGATACCTCATGTAAATTCTATTTCTGCAAAACGATGTATGTTTTTAGTCCTGTAATATAAGGATTTTTGTACAGTATTTAGGGTTACATAGGAATTCGATATGTTTAACCGTATAAGATTTTTACAGGAACCACACTGTATATTGTTTACCATAGACATAGAAACTTAGTAAGGTTTAGGAATTTGCTATGGATTGAAACGGGTATTCTAGTATTATTACTTTATTACGCATTAACCCAGTGTTTGTTTTACAGTCAGAAATTTTCAGTGTAGCTTATATGTTAGTAAACGATCTTAGTCCTGTTTCATATCACCTAAAGAGATATAGTAGCGCATTATTTCTATTTCTATTAATTACAAGATTGTTAGTGAATGTCGGCACCACATTATGATTGATCATATACGTGGGATACTGGTGTAGGTTATATCATCTGGG
>SDVV010041679.1:0-10411 GCA_016164225.1 Gammarus roeselii | reverse complement strand
CCTGTGCGGACGCCCGAATCAACTCGGGTATGTTGTCCCCCGCAATCGGGACTCTTAGGTGTGGGGCGAGGAGATGTGGAGGAGCAATGTCTAGAGCGATATTGCGGCTCCCTCGTCCGATGCGGTCCGCAAGGACAAGGAGAGCAGGCCCGGGTCCCCCTGGGTGTACGCCCGCTGGGAGTGATACCCCTCCTGGTTGGGTGGGAGCATGTCCAGCGTGCTGTCTGTCCGTATGAGAAAGGGCGTGTCGAGATCGCCGAGGGTGATGCGTCCTTTGTCGCGCATCTGTGACCCAGAAACCGAGGGTGAGGCGGGCGCGTCGGGGGTAGGGGACCGCGAGGAGGGGCCGCTCGTGTGAATATGGCTATCCCTGCCCGAGCCCCTCGACGTTTGGGGGAGAGACGACTTGGGCCGTCTGCTGCCGTGCTGTCCTGCTTTGCCTTCAGTCTCCGAGTAGCGAGGTGGATTGCGTTGCGTGCCTAGAAGTGTAAGGTGGCGGGAGTCAGGGCGCAAAAAGGACCTTATGTCCGATGTGGCGTTGCCAGAGTATCTCCGTCTCATGGCCCAAATTCTGTTCAGGAAAGCCTCGTAGGCCGCACTGCCTGGGGCTGCTTTCATGACCGATAGGCAGATGGTGCACCCTGCTGGCCCATACACGTGAAGTGTATCAGGCAGATGGTATGGAGGTCGTTCTTGGGCAGAGAGCAGGCACATCGGGAGTAGGTGGGCCGACAAGGTGTTTCCGGCATGTTCTGAAATCAAGGAGAGAGAAATATAAGTCGGAGGTAAAGACATACGAGAGTATGAATATAACAATATTTTGCAAAAAGGGTTTTGATCCGACCAAAATTTGTGTAATTATGTTCACACGCAATTTTTTTTTTCTAGAATTTTCAGTCATGACAATTTTTGTCAAGAACTGTATCGACAAATTGTCGTGTTGACAGATTTCTGTCTCGACAACTTTCTGTCTTGACAAATTTCTGTTTTGTCTGTTCTTGTCGAGAACCGTATCGACAATTCTTGTCGAGAACTGTATAGACAAATTGTCGTGTCAACAGATTTCTGTCTCAACTAATTTCCATTTCGACAATTTTTGTCGAGAACTAAAGCAACAAATTGTCGTGTCGACAAGGGTCGGTTGAGTTTGCGTTCTAAGAATAAGTATTAATTGAAATTTGGTTCTGTTTGTTTTTATTTTCCAGAGTTTCTCATAGTGATAAATTTTTTTCTATTTCTCGGATGGTTTATTGGGCCAACATTCTTTCAGATTTATTTCAATATCGGACTATCTGTGTGATGTAATCTGCGTATATCAAGTTGACATTTTCTCCTGATGCCTCGGGAACATCATGTGTGTAGAAATTAAATAAAGTTTGGGAGAGACACCCTTCCTGCGGTACTCCGGTCTCTAGTTGAAATTCATCTCCTATATAATCATCTATACGGATCTTAGCTTTCCGTTGGTGTAAATAACTATTCGTGATTAGGATTAATTCATCTGGTAGGTTATTGATCAGCATTTTGTGCATCAATCCCATGTGCCATATCTTACCGAAAGCGCGACTTATGTCACTTAAAACTATGTTTATTCTCATGCCGTTTGCCTTTCCGGCTGCTATTGCTTCGTATGTTGTTGCGGTTGCTGTCCCTGTGCCCAGTCCGGGTCTAAATCCATGCTGGTTGCTGTATTGCAAGTTGTTTCTCGTTAGGTTGTCCATTATTTTCTTGTTGATAATTTTTTCAAGAATTTTGCCCGGTACGCTTTGCGGAGAAATATAATTTGTGTGTTCAAGTGGGGATTTGTTAGGTTTCGGTAAGAATATCATGATTGAAGTTTTCCACACGTAAGGACAATGACCTATTGAAAGCGATGCATTTATTATTTTCTGTAAGTTTAGTAACATGTTGTTTGGCAAATTTACTAACTTAGTGGTATTTTGGGATTTCATCTTCGCCTGGAGATTTTTGTTCTGTTGATTTTATGAGTCCAAACAATTCGATTGCATGAATGCTGCCTGCTAACCTATTGACATCCAGTCGTGGATATTTTATCATTCTATCGTTGTTCTCTATAATATAGTTGTTTACTTCGCGTTCTATTTCATGGTCGAACTGTGCGTTCTTTTCTGGGGATACTTTAAATACTTTACTCCAGTATTTTCTAAACAGTTTCTCATTGCCTTCGTCGTCATATATTTATTTATTATTGTGATCTTTTAGATATTTGTGTTGACTTACAGAGTTGTTCCCAATCATTCTCTTTATTGGCATCCAGAAACCGTTACAGTTTCGTTCCAAATCGGTGATGCTTATTAGATTTTCCCACTGTTCATTTTTTAATATCATGTATTTGCTCTGTAGGTTGTTTCTGAGAGCTATTAATCTGCTATATTCCTCTATTGTTGGGCCGTTATTTATTATATCTTGACGCTAAGTGCCATGCTTTATATTTATAGTCCTACTGTTATGGTTGGCCTTGATGTGCGGTACGGTCCTATGTTGCGTTATGGGGATGTACCTATTGTCGGCTTGAGTGATTGAATTTGTCCATTTGGTTGCCAGTCCCAGTCGGCTTTCATTATTTCATCATTGTTTGGATTCGATTGGAGCTTATATTGAATGTGACTGGGGTGTGATCACCAGGTGTGGCAGGTCCTGGTTCGGCATAGTGATTATGAGTAGTTTTGCTATGGCAGAGGATGATGTCTGGAGTAGGTTTTGATCTATGTGTAAAGAAGGTTGGGAAGTAAGGGCCTATATGGGTGGCATGATTTCGGTTGATGAGTGTTTGGAGTTGTTGTCCCATTACATAATTGTTTTGGTGTCCTAAAGACGGTGTCTTGCATTGATGTCTCCGAGAAAGTAGGCTGGTCTTTTCTGTGCGATTTTTTTTAATAAATCTGGTTAGTGGATGTATCCTATTCTGAACGATATATACGCTGTCACTGTGTCTATTTCGCCGAGGTCAGTTTCAATGGTAATGCTGATCATATCGGTAACGTATGATTCGTCTTTCCTGTATTTGAGGTCCTTTCATGTGGCTATGGCAACTCCGCTATTTACTTCGTTCAACGCGTTTTTCTGGTAGACATCATAGTTGTAAATTTTGATGGTCTTTTCTTTCTTTTTGCCATAACTATTTAGTAATATTACGTGTAGATCTAATGTTCTGTATATATTATCAAGTGCAAAATTTGTTGAGTCTCAGTGCCGAACGTTTTGCTATAGTATTTGTACTTCTAATATTGCTGAATGCGATGTGTGTTTTTTCGCTTCGTCCTTCGGAGGTGATCTTTGTGGTCCGCAACGTTTTTTGCGGAATCCTCGCAGGGGAATAAACATGATGTCTCCTTTTTACCTCGCATTTAGTTTTGATCTATTAGGTAGTCGATATTGTCTTGGGTTAGTTTACTATCTTTTTTAATTTTGTACTTCAATTTATGTTCCTTGAATAGCTTTTTTTACTGCAAGGGGCGCAAAGTCTTTTGGTTCAATGCTTCCGTCTCGTATTATTATCTCAATGTCACATGCTTCTGCGGTGGTCTCTTCTTGCGCTATGCGTTGCATGTGACGGTCAGTTATGTCCTCTTCTTGGGTGTCCTCGTCTATAGTTGTCTAATTTTTCGTCTTCGCTTTCGTCGTAAGTCTATGATTGTTTACTCCGTTCCCTCCTGTCTCTCTCGGCTTCTTTTTGAATTTCTCCTAAAGCGCACATTGTAGCGGCAATGTTTTCATTTCTGAACAGTTTCAGCGAGTCTGGGCTGTCGTCTAGTTTGATTGCTTCTATCCCATTATTGGTCAGAGTTTTATTCAGGGGGGTTGAGTATAATGTTGTGCATATGGGCATCTATGACCATTATGAAGGCTCTGGTTCCTGTCGTCATTTGGGCCTCTTGGACCGCATTGATGGTCTTGTTTTGGTCTACGATCTTTATAGTAGATTGCACTATGTTGGCATTTGTTGTTTCCTCCTTCTTCCTCCGTTCAAATTCTTCTTTGTCTTTCTTCCCTTTTATGGCTTCTTATTTTGCTGGACAACTCATGGCCATGGTTCTGTGTGGGCCTTTGCAGTTGATGCATTTCTTGGTAAGGCTTTGTCAGTTGCTGTAGTCATTATCGCCTGAGCATTTCGAGCATATTACCAGGTCCGGTGTTGGGCAGTCCTTTGTCGTGTGGTTTTCTAGCTTATAACGCCTGAAGCACATCAGAATATCTATGTATTCTTCACGTTTGATTTGGCTCGGGAAAATTTTGCAGTGGTAAAGCAAGAAACCGTTTTTTACGACTCTGTTTGCCATGCCTATTGTTTCGAATTCTATTTTAAATACATGGGAGTGGGTTCCAAAGTTTACCACTTCCGACACCCTGAGGTTGTCATTGCATCGATCAATTTCGGTATGTATCTCCTCTTTCGTATGTTCTCCCACAAATGCGTCTACTTGACTACATATTATTGAACGTGCTGCCTTAATCTTTGGAGGGAGTTTTACCTCCAGTCCAACGGCGCTCAGTTTTTTTTTGCATCGGGGGGGAAGCAGTTTCTCCACGTTCTCCTCTCTTTCAGTGAAAGCATTGAATCCGTTCTTCACAGGTTTTAGACCTGTGAGCGGAGGCTTCAGCTGCTGTTGTACTGTTTGAAATATCTTTCCTTTGTCTGGTGGTTGGCGGTTGCCAATAAGGCGTAAGTAAATCTTCCCAATTTGATTTGATATTTTGTACTCATTTTCACTTATACTTCCATTTTTTTGGGTGACGGATGACTTTGTACAAGATCACAATTATATACATATTTACATCCTACCTATCAAAGTCCCTACTCTACTTTAGGTAACGTTACCGATACCTATCACGCGCCCTACACTACTCGCGAGTCTTTGCCCTACCAAACCTAATCGTATCCTTCCTATACGCGCCGGAGCTATGGGATACGACAAGGCCTATTTTTGCCTATTTGTCCTTAAGTCTATTCCCCACACCCGCAACTTTAACTTTACTGAATGAGTGGGCAGCCCAGCTCACGCTTATATAGGAAGGAAGGGGTTTGGGGGTTGCAGCCGACGGATGACCGAGCGCGCCCCGGTACCTGGAAGACATTTTGACTGATAGGCGCAAGACGCCACGCGCAGCCTAGCGGACAAAAGTTTTTTTCCTAAAAACTCGAGGACAGTCGAGGGACTTGAAAGTTTCGAGATTCCCGAGTAAGGTTAAAAGTACGAAGGTCTAAATCGGTCGAAAACTACGTTCAACGGATGTTATCAAGATTCTCTCTTGTAAAACGTCTCTGTAATGTTTTCTCTTTAGGATTCATTGGAAAAAAACAGAAGCGCAATGCGAACCATATGGCTCTTTCGAGTGGAAGAGAAAGGTGTTGTAGTCAGAGGCGAGTGGACGTAGGCAAAGAGGGAGACCCAAGTTTGGGTGGATGGATGATGTGAAGCAGGCGTTAGGAAGGAGAGACGTGAGTGTGGAGGTAGCGATAGAGCGTGCACTGTATAGGCGTAAGTGGAGTGGAGTGAACGGATGAGTTTGACGCTGCCCTGATGTGCTTTCGCGCCCTAGGCAAATCGTTAAGAGACGGGATGGTCCGGGATGTTCATCATGACGCGGCGGGGGTAAACCAGTCACGCTGTCGGGCCCTGCTCCCGACACTGACCTCGAACCGCACTCATGACCCGGAGGGTGTGTTGCGGGGTCCCCGGCCGGACCCGTTTGCGCACAAGAGCTTAGGTGTATAAGTGTAAGTGTATGAGAGTGTGAGGTGCGCCTTGCCGTCGGCCACACCCCTTGCTGGGGGATTTCGGCCTAGTGTCTGTATCTGTATTACTACTCCTCTGTTTAAATCTTCACGGTGAAGTTAGAATAAGTTAGAATCTATTTGAGATTAAATGTTTGAGAGGAAAGGCTGGAGTGACACAGATGGATTTGATCAGTCATGATGTGTTCGTTAGAATGTGGATGCCGAAACAATTTGCAGGCTGAGTAAATTCACGTGAGCTGAGGAGTTGAACACATAGTGAGGATGGATGTACGGGGTAATTAGAGCAGAGGTATGGGCGTAGACTTGAAAAAGACTGAGTTATATGGGGATAGGATAGTGTGAAGGGAGGGAAAAGGACGAGATGTCAATTTGAACTAGAAGCGAAAGAGCGTGCAGAGGGTTATCGTGTTGGGAGAATGTTTGTGAACGGACGAGTTAGATCCAGCCCTAGTGCGTTTACCCCACTTTTGGCCGTCTATGAGAAACAGGATGAACGTGGGTTGGGTAGGGCCCGGCAACTATGATGCAACATTGGTCAACCAGGGAAAGCTGTTGGCCCTACTGCTGACACTGATCTCTGACCTCGTGTCTGACCCAAAGTGAATTGCGGACTTCAAACTGCACCGTTTAGCGTTAATGAGTTGAGATTTGTTAGTGCGTGAGTGCATGGAAGTTGTGAGGGTCGTCTTGCTGTCAGGGACCCTACTTCTGATTGATTCTACCCTGAGTCTTGGTCACTGTATGTCTGCATTGAAATGTACCGCTATTGCTGTATAAGCGACTCGACTCAGGCACTCGATTGAGTCCTTGCTGTTGAGTCTTCAGTTGGATTTACGTCACTCAATTATATGCTAGCGTCATATGTTTTGTTCATTAATATGTTCATTTTCTACTGTCCTAACGTTTTTGTACTGTTTAATAGTTCAAATATACTATCGACATTAAGGTGAAATATGATGCGTGTGTCTTTTCTTTATTTCCGTAGTCATTGTTGTTTCGTCTGGCATCCCAGTCTGGAATGTGTTTGATACGTGGTTCTCCAAACCAATGGTCCCTCCACCTCATTACGCACAGAAACAACGAAACATTTTACGAAGATATGCATTAACTCTATACTCTCTCGTACGCGCTAGTACGCGAATATGCCACAATTAAAATATGTGCTGACTTCATCTTGACAAAACTGATATTTTCGCACGCGAGGCCGTGCGGACTTTTCTGAGTCAACGACGGTCGCGCCCTACGGGGGAGCCTATTATGACTCACGTTGAGGCTCTGGTGGAAATGAGGCCCAAATCCAAACCAATGACGTACGATAGAGTTTATGACACTGCATCTGATTTTTGGAGCACTCCCCTACATCTGACATGGAGAAAGGCTTTACTTACAGCTCTGCGTTCAATTCTACAATGGGTGATGTTTGGTAAAACGCTAATTGCTAGATGATTCTCCTAATCTAATCTAATTGCTGATTTGACATTCGGTGCTAGAAGTACATCGACACGATTGCTCTAGAAATCTCGGTCGCTCTAATGTAATATAACTTTTGTTTATAGGATTTTCAGAGTTCCTATTCACACGTCTTGCCACGAGAGCCTTAGACTGGACTAAGCTCAAAACGAGTTTATTTGGGTCAAATACGTAAGGATTTCCCTAACGTGTGCAACACTTCAGTGAAAACTTCTCCCTTAGTAAGTGAAATCACGAAGAAAGTAAAACGCCCTCTCCTTTCGCACTCACATGCTGGAGTGGGAGACCTTTTGAGCCCCAACGAGACCCTGTATACAGAGGGCGCACAACTCGACATATAAAAAGCAGAATGATTTGCAACGTGTCACACATGAGTATAAACTTCCACTCTTTGTGAAACTATGGAGATGTTTACAATTCAGCAGCCAAATCAAATCTCGAACCCCTCTCGATCATCGCAAATAATGATAGACGAATTACAACCGACGCTCTCCGTTCCATTCTCGTCGAATCCAAGAACGTACTAATCAACGAGCTTCCGCTTCCTCTACAACGAGACAAACTCTCGCTACAACACTAATTCAAGATGAGCTTGATCATCAACAGAGTTTTCGACCCTCAATCAAATATATGCCCGTCCTTTTCCCTACGCTTACAAATAAGCTACAGGCACCCTAGCCTCTTGACAATTCAACAGGAACTCCAGAAATGTCTAAACCTAGTCGGGAACTGGGCCTCCTTAAACGGATTCCGATTCTCGCCCTCCAAAACTGAAAGCATGCACTTTACGGTCGTGCCCGACTTTTACTTGAAACCAGCCCTAACACTACACAACACTTCGCTAGTTTACGAGGTATCACTAAAATTTCTCGGTCTTGTGTGGGACCCTAAACTCACATGGCGACCTCATATTGCAGCCCTGCAAAAAAGCAACCGGACTTATCCTCTCTGTAACATCCATGAAATTTGAAGCTGAGATGGACACCGGCCATGACGTTATTCAGAACGATAATACGCTTGCGCATTGACTTTGGAGCAATTGTTTACGGTTCAGCAGCCAAAACCACCCTAGAACCTCTCTCCTTCATAGTAAATAACGCCCTGCGTATCACAACCGGTGCGTTCCGTTCCACACCCATCGAATCCCTGAACGTGCTGCCTAACGAGCTTCCTCTCCGGAGAGACAAACTCACTACAGTACTATTTCAAGACAAGGAGCTACATCAATAGCCCAGCACTCAGTGACGTCACCAATCTTCTTGATAACGCCTCTTTGCAGCTAAGAAGAACATATGCCCACCCTTTTCTCTACGCGTGGATAACTTACTGAACTCGCTGAACATCAGACGCAAAGCAATGAAGCCTTCATTCTCCTATCGAATTCTTCAAATCAACACACCAACGTGGCTGATCAGCCCATCACTGGTCAATCTAGATTTGCAGACGTACCTCAGAGCAACAACCTCAACCAACACGTACCGCCGAGAATTCTCACAGCTACTCGATGAACAATACTCTGAGCACCGCCATATATACACTGACGGCTCGTAAACATCGGACGTTGTGGGAGCCGCCGCCATAGGCGAAGGGACCTAGCGTTCGGCCACCCTACCCCAAGAGGCCCCTATGTTTTCTGCAAAGCTATACGCACTGGAACTGGCCCTCTCCATTGCAAAAAGCGACCGCCAGCCTAAAAGTGTTGTATTTTCAAACAGTCTGAGTGTTCTCACCCAGCTGAAAACTCTGCACTTTGATCACCCTGCCCTTCGAAAAATGCAACATGACCTATTCACGACGTCCGATGCGGACCAGGCGGTCGAGTTCTGCTGGATCCCTGGACACGCGGGAATAAGAGGAAACGAACGCGCAGATTTCCTCGCACAACGGGTGTTTACCCAGCAAGAACAATTCATCTCTATACATTACCGAGAGTGGGTCCCAGTCATCAACTCACGTATAACATCATGATGGAACGACTCTTGGCAACAAAGTGGACAAAAGATGCTTGCAGTTAAACCATCCGTGGGAGAGTGGGACACCAGGTTTTCTAATTAGGGAGACCAAGTGTTCATTAATCGTCTGTGCACGGGACACACGTAGATAACTCACAACCACCTAATGGACGTAGACATGGAACCGAACGCACCACCATGCCCCTGTTGCCACCAAGTGGCAATCAGCGTGAAACACTCACATGTAGATTGTGATGCAGTCGCTGCAGCCCGACGAGCCTTCTTGAGCCCCCAATGCAACCTGCAACGCCTGCTCACAGAAGCAGAACAACGAAAAAACTGATCGCTTTCGGGAAACACATGGGCCTGTACGAGCCAGTGTAGGGGTAGCGAGGTCTGAATCATCTCTGATCCCGAACTCGCTGTCCTTCTTGCGTATTCATCAAATTTTTTTACTTTAACTTCGTGCACGAAGCTGTGCAGAATCAACGGATCGTCATGCCGTGAAGAGGAGCACTCAGTGACTACACGTTGGAGCTTCGGTGGAGAACGGAGGGGGCTCCTACCACTCCTCTACTCAAAACTTATTGCGTCTCGCAATGAACCTGCTCAGCATAAATATCAAACTTACTTTGTATCTATGTTTAGTATACTTTGTACATGCGCTAGGCCTACTCTGTACCTGCGTTAGATGTACTCTGTACATACGTTAAATTTAATTAGTATCTGTCAAATTTTCTTTGTAGCTACGTCAAACTCACTTTGTACCCATATCAAATCTACTTCAAATTACTTTATACCTGCGTTTGACCTACTCTGTACCTGCGTTAAACCTACTGTATCTACGTTGAACCTACTCTGAATCTAAGTTGAACCTACTCTTGATCTACGCTGCACCTACCTTGCCACTCTTCAATCGCCCTACGGGGGAGTTTGCATTAACTTCGCGTTGGTACTCCGGTGGAAAATGGAAGCAACTACTACTACTACTCTCCCTACGCTGACCTCACTAGACATCACTCAAAAGGCTATCAGACATTCATTCACTTAACGAATTTTCCGAATCAACACACCTAATTGGATGGTCAACCCACCACCGGTTTGGGGTGGATGGATGATTATTCATTTTATAGATCATTAACACTTTATTTTAGTATTTTTTATTTCTTGGGCTCTATTATTTATAAGTGCCCTTTTTTCATGGTGATAAATGTAGCATTGGTCAATA
>SDVV010041678.1:0-10412 GCA_016164225.1 Gammarus roeselii | reverse complement strand
CGTAGGTAAATATATCTTCTTTGGTGAAGGGTAGCCAAGCCGAAAATGGTCTAAGACCTACCATTCAGTAAATCGACTTCTAAATGATACATTATACAATTTGCAGGGATCAATAACGCAAAATTCCATAAAGATGCATAATGGACTTGCACCTCTTAAACATACATTCCTCCAAAATATCTGACATTTAACTCTGATATCATGAGAAAAACGCTATTTGTTACTAAGATACCATTCAAACCTATAACAAAATTTCTAGACCTAATCCAGTCACGTATAATACTTCAGACATATCTTGCATCTGATTCACCAGCTAATGAGGTCACATGGGTACAGTATTGGGAAAAAAAATATGAAGAGGTTTAGTCAGTAAATGAACCTATGTAAATAAATATATACATGTATTATACTCTCTATAAACAATGTAAATGTTATCACCCAAATATTCGTAGCCTACATTCAACATCAAGCATCTCACCGCTAAAAACTCTATCAAACATCCTCTGAAAATGTATCAAATAAAGCATAACTAACTAAACACTCCTAATCCGTTTGTAAGCACCCGTAAATAAAAGCAAAAAAGACATCGTAAAGCAACTGAATTCCCCAAGATGTTCTTATCTCGAGATAAGATCATTGTGTGTCCGCGCGTCAAGAGATAAAACCGCTCATTAGCATTTGCGGTTTGGATACAGCCTGACTCCGGTCGAACCCTCCCCTCTTCCCCACCCCGTCACGGCCACTCTCTATGTAACGTGAGCAACTCACTTGACCAGAATAGAAGAAAATAAACATATAACTACAAGGTCCGAGAAATACAGCGAGGAAGTCTCTCTGAACGGCGTTAAATGCGAGAATGCGAATGGATTTAATCAATCGTGCAACATATTGTTACATAAGTACTTCGATTTTTTCCTATTAAATTAGGTTTGAGTAGTAAAATGTCTATTGCCTACTTCAATAACAATCCTAGTAATATATATCATACCATACGAAAAATATATATCATTGATGAGACCAAATAGAATACATCTTTACAAAGCGTACGTAATCTGAAAGGTAACGGAAAATTCCCCAAGAGGCTTACATTTCTCGTGAAATAAGATCTTTGTGTGACCATACATCCAGAGCTGAAAAGTCTCTAACTGTCATGCCTACATTGAAACTCACTTGAGTAATTGTCTCTATGTGGTTACACAATACCTTATTCCTTCACAAAAAATGCATATATGGACTCCCTATCTCACGCACCTGACTTCCCTCTTCCCCGTCACACTCTATGAACCGACAGTACCTCCGTGACCTAAATAGAAGACACCACTCGAGATAAGGTCCCAACAAATGCATTAGGCGAGTCACAAAAAACCTGCGCTCTACGTAACATCAGAAACTAACTTGATCAATTTGCCTTAATATATAACTACAGTGTCCGAGAAGTACAGTGCCTGAGACACTAACAAATAACAAACAGCCTAACCAATACATTCGATAAAAGATTCAAATATCTAGTCATCCTGCATCTAATTCCTTCACTAAAAGCATACATCCTAATTCCTTCACAAATAACATACACCCTTACCAATACATTCGATAAAAGGTTCAAATATCTAGTCATCCTACATCTAATTTCTTAACAAATAACATAAATCCTAATTAAATTCCTTCATAAATAACATATATCCTAAATCCTGCATAAATCCTAAATCCTTCACAAAATAACAAACACCCTAACCAATACATTCGATAAAAAGGTTCAAATATCTAGCCATCCTATATCTAATTCCTTCACTAAAAAAGCATACATTCGCTAATTATAGCCAAAATCTAATTCCTTCACTAAAAGCATACATCCTAAATCCTGCATACATCCTAAATCCTTCACAAAATAACAAACATAGAGTCACAAATTATCCATTGCTGTTTTTGCACCGCAAGTTTTGCACCGCAAGTTTCGCGCCGCAGGTTTCGCGACGCAAGTTTCGCGCCGCAGGTTTCGCGCCGCATGTTTCGCACCGCAGAGTTTGCGCCGCATGTTTCGCGCCGCAGGTTTCGCGCCGTTATCTACTACTCCTGTTGTCTTCTATACCTAAGTTGTAGTGTTGTAGTGTGTGCTCTGATCTTCATCGGTTTTCCACACAATGATTGAGTGTCCAAACAGTTTGCATTTGGTGCTGAGGGATGCCGTTGCTATGGTGTCAAATATCTCTTATAAGGACAGGTACTGAAACCAGGCCACTTTATCAGTTATGAGGCCTTGTGTTTAGAAATGTCGAAGATATTTTCCTTCCAGCTTTCACCTCGTCGATGCATATGGAGGGCTTAGTCGAAGCCTTCCATTCCGACGTGAGCATCGTGGCTGACATGGAATAGCTGCAGGATGTCATTTAGATGCGGGGGAGGGCTATCCCCTTTGCTAGAAGGGACGGGCCAAAGGTTAGCAGAAAGCAGGATATTTGCGATTGGTGGTGAGCTCTCCGAACAGATGATCACCACTAACTGATAGAACTGTGAAAGCGCTTCGCCTGGCTGCCTCGAGCAAAGAAAATGGTCTTTGGATACATGCCGATCCTCAATTGGATTCATAGACGTTTCTCATCATCGTTGCATTGGGAGTCGACAATCTCACAACCATGCACATGCCACTAGGGGTTCGACAATGGACGATTAGGGTCTGCATGGACTTTCATACAGGTATAGTGTCAGCTGCTTTCCCTGGCACTCGACTCTGAACCACATCGTCAAATCTTTGCAGGGAGCGGGGCTTCCATTGGTGCTGGAACCTTTGTGTATGGATATAAGTGATGGCAAGAGGCCTAATGACATCATTATTTTTCCGTTCATATTGAAAGATTTTTCTTGCGGGGACGGTAGTTTTCTGGACACTAATGCGGGGACCCATTTGATTGCTTCTGCTACTTGAGCGGGTCCGCAGCTACAAAGGAAGAGATACGTCATCGCAGGTAGTATGGTGCTCTGATGTGTCGGTTCCAATTTGAGCCCATAGCCCTAATAACGACAGGGATTGTGAAGGAAATCGGGAGAAAATTAATAGAGGCAGCTAGAGATTTACGAGAGGCAACGCATTCATTATGCTATTAGTTTGGAGGGAAGCTGTGGAGAGGATTTAGTGAGTCAAAGGGCACCCCTCTCAAGTTGATAATATCCCACCCCACACATTTGTGTGGTAACACTCCGCTTTTTGTGAGAGTTATCTCATTTTGAAGTTATTTATTTGCATCTTGTTTATCGCTCATTTTACCTTTTAATACCTAATGTAATGTTCAGTGTCTTCAACAAAATAAATATTCTCACATAAAATCTCAAATATAACAGTGTCGACTACTTCAGTATTGGCTTGATCCAATCGGCATCATCTTTAGGTAATCTACATCTCTCAATGGACGAAGAGTTGTCCTTCGCGAACAGGGTAGGTCGATTGAATTACCCTCAAGATGGAGTAACTCGCTGGGACAGGTCCCTTATTTTATAAAAATAAAGTTGTGAAACTAATTCTATTAAAAATAAAGGAAAAATATTGAATAATTATTGTAGCTGACATCAATTTGCTAGTGTAAGATAATGTTGCATTCGGTATAAAAAAATATTCGAATTTACCCTACCTTCCCTCCTCGACCTGCATGTGATTCATTGCGATGAAATTTGATGTGCAATAATTCCACTCGATGGCATTTGTCATCGCAACAGGTCAGTTATGCAAATGAACAAATTAAAATGAACGCTCTTCCTGGAATTAACTTGTTTTCAAGCCAACGAGATCATGAGTAAATTGTTCCACTCGAAACTGCGATTGGAGAGGGTCAGGAATCGGAACGATGGGTTAATAAAACATCTGATACAAATTCAATTTCGACAATATTATAATTTTTAATAGTCTCCTTCATAGTTTGAAATATAAAAAAATGCACTGAATATGTTACAAAAAATGAGAATAATAGTTAACAAATCTAACATTTAGTTTTGCAGTGGGAAATTGATGATGACAATAGTCCAAGTTATCATCAGTATTGTCCAGTATGATTAGCTGCGGCGGACCAAGTGTGGCCTGATGTTGAAGCGCACTTTGTGCAGCAGGAGTTAAAGCAGAGAGAACATGACCAGGCTGCACAAATTAAGGCGGCAGGAACTGCCATCATAACAGGAAAAGTATTAGAGCGGATGACGCATGCTTTCAAAGTCGTCTGTTGAAGACTTCAAAGTGCTGACAGAAAATGCTGTTTGATCTAATATTGACCATGAATTTCTTTATCACTCACTGAATGAAAATGCTTCAATACGAAGTTTTATCAGAAACAAATGTCTTGTATTTGATCTACTCTGAACGAATCACTTTTTTTGTTGGCCTTCTGTTGCCAGAACACTATCATTGAGAAAATTATAGGCGGATAATTCTGAACTAAAAAATTTCGCATTCAATTATTGATATTGGTAGAATGATAATTGATTTTCTATTACATCAAATGAACAAATATTTTGAATGCACCGTTCAATACTTTGTGTTCCAATAATGTCAATGTACGGAAAGAATTCCAACGTTTCTGATAAAAACGGCCCTAAAACTGTGTTCTGAATTTCATATCTCAAGTTCAAAAAGATAACTCGTCTACAGTGTATTAGGTGAATCGTCACGTGGCATCAAAGACATAACTTACTGTATCGTCGTCTATAACGATAAATCCTCGTCTATAAATGCAAAATGTCAAAGCTAAATTCTTCCCATTCAATCCTACATGCACCAAAATGTCATTCTTCTTGTCCCGCTCTACTGAACAAAAGGTGGAAGAAAACGTCTGCCTTCACTGGGACGAGAATGAAGAGCTTTACAAACAGTAACGAGGAATATTCAATATCGTCACAAGTTTAAGGCGGGAAAATTCAACAAGTCCTGGTTAATTGTTTCTGGTAAAGCTCATATCGTCACAAGTTTAAGGCGGGAAAATTCAACAAGTCCTGGTTAATTGTTTCTGGTAAAGCTCATATCGTCACAAGTTTAAGGCGGGAAAATTCAACAAGTCCTGGTTAATTGTTTCTGGTGAAGCTCATATCGTCACAAGTTTAAGGCGGGAAAATTCAACAAGTCCTGGTTAATTGTTTCTGGTAAAGCTCATATCGTCACAAGTTTAGGGCGGGAAAATTCAACAAGTCCTGGTTAATTGTTTCTGGTAAAGCTCATATCGTCACATGTTTAGGGCGGGAAAATTCAACAAGTCCTGGTTAATTGTTTCTGGTAAAGGCTGATAATCCTCAGATATCAGAATTGAAGTTTGGCCATTTAATACATACAGTTTTCCCATGGTCATATTTTCCAAAGAGGTTTAAACGATTGAGATGTTTCATACAAATTTTTTTGCTGAAAAATAAATATGCTTGATCCTCGACAAAGGTAATCCTAAAATGACTGCTCACCATGACTCCACGATTTTTCTAACTCATTTTTTAGTGATCGCGATGAACTATCCATAGACACTAACTTGTGCTGTGTTTTGATAGTTCAATTAGTTTGAAATGACTGCTTATTTTGCTGAAGCCTGTACCTAATATTTCCAAGAAAAATATACAATTGACAGGAAAAAAGGGCCCTAAATATGCGAACGGAAATGATTTGGCTGATGGAATGCTGGTTCCAGATTGTTGTGACACATTTTGAAGTAAATTATAGCCCTATTATGACATTGTATTAATTTAACTGCAGTATGTAAACTTCGTCTGAATGACTCGGCAGTACGTCTGCTACTATGATAAAAATTGTGTCGAATCCACGAAGGCCAATTACAATGAGTTATTTGACTGAAAAATGCCGTAAGTGTGAGAGAGGATCCACCAATAATTAAGATCGAGCTAGGTATAGGTAACTTAAGAGCAATTATAACTTGAAAAAATAGCCAACAGTTGTCGACGGTTGACATTTTTGTGGGCGTCAGTGTTATTAAATATATTTCCGTATCGTTACTTCACGTGTATTCTTGCGATCTGTTAGCAAAGGTGACCGCAAAATGAAAGAGTTTTTAGAGATGCTTGCGAATACATTTTTCTTTAAATTTGCCCTTATTGTATAACTGATTTATTTAGACAGACATACACTAACGGATGACAGAAAATACGTTGTATGCAAATGATCATACATTTAAGGTGATGTCTGGGGCTTTTCAAGAAACAACACAAATGCGACCTCCAAATGTCAAGTTTTTATTCAATAGGGAACCTACTTCAAGGTATTTCGCTTCTGTGTTTGAAGGCATGAAATTTGAAAAAAATTACAAATGTTTTTCAAGAGGTTCCCACTTGAAAATACCACTTGTTAGATAATTTCTATAAATGAAGGCTATATTATTTCGCATGTTTATATATTTAGGACTAAAAATACAATGTTCACAGAATTGACTGGAAGTTACAGCTCTCCAAATCACAATAAATAACATGTTAGCTGATATATTGAGTTTTTTTGGGAAATCGTAGAGATAAATATTTCTGATAAGACGCATGTGAGGGGCTGCACTCTCCCTCACAGAGTGCTGCCATAACCGACTCCCTTTAGTGGTGCATATTGCCAAACTGGTTGTTCAGTTTTAGATTCACGATGCCACTTCCCCAGATAGTTATTAGGAGTCATTCATTCAACTATTTTATACAAATAATGTTCACGCAAGCATTACGCCTTCATTTACATTATTGTTCATATATTATTGTAATTATTATTCATCTCACTGATTTGACTATTACAGGTAGAGGATTGGCGGCGGATGGGCGGAGCCGATAATTAGAGGTGTCCCAGCCGATAATGTTCAGTTGATTTCGCTCGTCGAAGCAGCACCTGTTCTGAGAGCAGCCAATCTTCGCCCTTGTATGGTTGTCATTGGAACACCTTGATTGCTCCTGCCCTGTATGGTCATTGGAACACCTTGATTGCTCCTGCCCTGTATGGTAATTGGAACACCTTGATTGCTCCTGCCCTGTATGGTCATTGGAACACCTTGATTGCTCCTGCCCTGTATGGTCACTGGAACACCTTGATTGCTCCTGCCCTGTATGGTCATTGGAACACCTTGATTGCTCCTGCCCTGTATGGTCACTGGAACACCTTGATTGCTCCTGCCCTGCTCCTGTGAATGGAAATCTGTTACATTACCACAGCAGATTGTTGCTAGCGTAGACGAATAGTGTCAGAACTTTACTTTGTTTTTTATCCATGTGCAACCATTTGTTTATATCACTCATATTCACCGCTAATAAGAAATACAATTGAACATACTGGGGTTCCCTGCCTTTGTTTTAACAGCCAAGTGTTTAGCTCGCTTCTGTTTGGTCGACCCCTGCCGTTGGTTCCTCGGATCTTCGCCGCCCGAAAAACTCGCGCATTCATCCTACATAGAAAAAAATTTATTCAGGCTTTAGGAAACTCAATGTGCATTTATTAAGGAGGACGCTGACAAATGGTGTCAGAAGAAACTATTCAGAATGACGTCAAAAGTACTGTTGAATATACAATTAGTGCCATACGTTGTGTTATTAGGAGGGACCTATTAACTACTAAATTATCACGATGAGTGACGACGGTGAGGCGCTGAGATTAGTGGCTCAAGCCATAATGGAGTCCAATCGTGTACCTCACGTCCAATCGGACGTGGGGTACACTGCGCAGAACTTTTTGTTACTGTTCGAACGCTACGCGGCTTCGCTGTATGGTTCGAAGTTTCACAGCTGGTTGCTGGTGCTTCAGGGATTCCTCACCGGCGAGCCTCTGCAAGCTCTTAGTGCTTCGGTTATCACGAATGTGGACTACGACAAAATTAAGTAACAGATTGTAAGTTGCTGCAGGACCCCGTACTTTTTCGGATCAACGGCTAATGAGCGTTTTTCTCAGGAATTCGACACTAGTGCTAGAGTCTGACGGCGTTCAGTATCAGATTGTGAGGACTGGCGACGGCGGCATTCTACGATGAGGTGAATGTTGACCAAGTATTGGCTCCCAGAATCCTCTCTAGCCTGACACCTGAAGTGCTACGCTCTGTTGAGGCCCATCTTCTCAACATATCTGACCCTATGCTTGATACTGTGATGTCGCTCGCGGTGACACTTTCAAGGAACGTTGATTTCGATCCCAACCACCGTCTAGATACTGTGAACCAGTTCAGTGTTTGCACAGCACCCCCGAGAGGTGCTTCCACCATTCCTCAAGCTTCCCCAGTAGCCTCCGGCGTGTTACCGCAACCTTCTTCAGCCTCTTGCAGCATGACTCCGGATCGCAATAGGCAATCTTGTCGCTGTTACTCCTGTGGTGAGACTGGGCATTTTGCCTCGCGCTGCGAGTAGTATATATAGCACGTAAACGCAGATTTTGTCCGGTCTACTGGAGTTTGCACTTAACATTTCAGCGCCCATCGAGGCTGGCCTACAACTGGCTTACTTGTTAGTTTATTGTATGTTTGCTGTAGGACCATACTTCAATGTTTAGGAGGAGTTAGAGAGTCCCCTAGGCAAAAGCTCAAAGCACGTTGCGTTCACGTTTATTTAGTGTATTACAATTTTTAATCCTAATTAGGGCAGCGTAGAGAATTACGAAGTTATTTTATTATTGTTGTGTGATTTTTTTCACAATAATCATAGGTATTGTGAATCCGTGCTGCATCCATGTGGAATTTCGTCATTGAACCCTAGCAAGTGTGTAGCTTAACGTTTTAGAAGACGATTCACTGGTTGGATGGGTCCTGGTATAGAGGCGGTTTACACTCTTTGGTAGTCATTTGGAGTTCATTCATGTTCAACGTGAATTTGTAAGTTCTTGTGGATGTCGGTCTTAAGTTATATGGGTTTGTTAGAGAGGTTGTGCGACAAGCTGATGACGATTGTAGCGATTTACTTTGGTCGTCAATGAACAGATGCCCAGATTTTTATGGCCCCACTCGTTGAGACTCATGTCAGGCCCAGTCATGACATTTGCACCTGTGTATAGATTCTTGGCTTTGTCCATTATGTGACTTTGCTCGACGTTGTTCAGATATGATAGAATAAACAGATGCATGGTATGTCTGAGGTATTGTACCATGACTGGGTGTTACCTCTAAATTTGCTATATATCAGTGGTAGATTGCTGAGAAAATACCTAGTAAAGCATTGTAGAGTTCGTTGTTATGACACAGTGGGCTTTGATTTTGTCCTACAAGAGACATATCATCAGTTACGTCTGGAAATTTGTTATAGATTTGAACGGATACTGTAGTATTATTACTTTATTATGCATGAACTCAGTGTTTCTTTTAAATGTCAGATATTTTCGGTATGGCTGTTATGTTAGAATACGATTTTTCCATGAACCAAATCACGTGAGATATTAGTGTTGGTTATATCCCTTGGGGTGTGGTAGGATACACCGTGAATCATAGTTAATCAGTGTCGGTTAGGGTAGAGTAGAGAATCTTATTTGGCTATTTTATAGTTGTTGTTGTATGATTTTGAACGGTTATCATATAAAAATATCTATTTCAGTTCAAATTTTGCCTAGTTTCATGTACTGTTGGGTATAAATTCGCTTAACTGGATATAGTGGTACAAGATATTTGATAGGTTTCTTACCTCTCGACATTGGATTAGGGTCCTATTTCAAGTTGTCTTGGATAACTAGTCTAACGAATTTGTGTAGTACGTTTGTGTTATAATACTCCATTAGTTTGATGTAGACCTCAATTACGTTATTCGTTCGCATGTTTTTACTAGATGCTTATTCACTCAAGTCTACCTTATATAAATGTATTTATGATAACCGTTTACAGTAACACACTTAGAAATTATTGATTAATTTAGACTTTGTTATGAGATTGCGTTCCAATTCAGAAAATCTGAGTTATTTGAGCATTCACAATATCCACTCTAGCATTTTTCACTATAGGTTTGTAATGTAGAGGAGCCGTAAACCTAACCCATCCAAACCGATCCTAACCTAATCTAACCAAGAATATATATATATATGTACATATGATAACCGTTTACAGTAACACACTTAGAAAATATTGATTAATTTAGATTTTGTTATGAGATTGCGTTCCAATTCAGAAAATCTGAGTTATTTGAGCATTCACAATATCCACTCTAGCATTTTTCACTATAGGTTTGTAATGTAGAGGAGCCGTAAACCTAACCCATCCAAACCGATCCTAACCTAATCTAACCAAGAATATATATATATATGTACATATGATAACCGTTTACAGTAACACACTTAGAAAATATTGATTAATTTAGATTTTGTTATGAGATTGCGTTCCAATTCAGAAAATCTGAGTTATTTGAGCATTCACAATATCCACTCTAGCATTTTTCACTATAGGTTTGTAATGTAGAGGAGCCGTAAACCTAACCCGTCCAAACCGATCCTAACCTAATCTAACCAAGAATATATA
>SDVV010041677.1:0-10412 GCA_016164225.1 Gammarus roeselii | reverse complement strand
AGCTCTCACACGACGAGCATGTGCGCGGTCACTGCTGTGCATAGCTCTCACACGACGAGCATGTGCGCGGTCACTGCTGTGCACAGCTCTCACACGACGAGCATGTGCGCGGTCACTGCAGTGCATAGCTCTCACACGACGAGCATGTGCGCGGTCACTGCAGTGCATAGCTCTCACACGACGAGCATGTGCGCGGTCACTGCAGTGCATAGCCCGAACACGGAGAACGTGTGCGGTCACCACAATATTTGTTCGGTTATTATGCATATCAATGAAGTCCCCCGGGCAATGCCACCGCCCGTTCCAAAAGCCGTTCAATTTGCAGTTTAGCGACACCATGCCGTTTCCAAATCAATTTCCATCTCCAAACAGCGCTGTTTCCAACAGCATATGACGGTTCTGAATCAGTCGCAAATTGATCCTTGAAGCCATGTTCGGAAAAATAGGTTTACTGTCGAAGTCCAATAATCTCAATTAAAATAATAATATTAGGAAGGCTACTGTCAACAAAAGAAGTCCTCTATAACATAGCTACAACGTATTAAGACATTGCAAATTTAGACCACATAATTAGATATTGTGATAGAATTATGTCAAGTTCGATCCACATCATTTCCTATGGTCATGTCATTTATGTTACCATTTTCCCTCTTTTATTATGTAAACTTGATTTGGATAGCATGCATGCGTAAGCTGAAGGAATCTTATTGAAACAGGTTATTGATCTATACTTGTTATGGTTTCTTTTTCTGGAATGCCGGTCGAGTGGGTCAGCCTCTCAGGGATATCTCAATGGAACTATAGTCAATGCCGTGCACAGCCCGAACACAGAGAACGTGCGCGGTCACCACAATATTTGTTCGGTTATTATGCTTATCAATGAAGTCCCCCGAGCAAGTGTTCCAAGCTCGGTGTTCGGGGTAGGACGTGAGCAGAGTTGCTCCTCTGTTTTGTTCATTTTTTTCTTAAACTTCGTTCAGTTAAGTGGTTGCAAATAGCACGCACTAATCAGTGAACTGTCACATAACAATCATGTACGAAATAATCTTAATAAACTCCATTAATATTTAGTTTGAAAGCCATATTCTGATGCTTAGAGGCCTCGCAACTACAATTATTGTGGGCAACGTAAAAAGTTCAACTTGGGCACTCAGGGACGTTGTGGAGTGAAGTGTTCAAAGTGTTCTACGAGGTCAATGATACACTACTTTACTATTAATAGTGTATCATTGTTTACAGTGCGTAAATATCTCCACATAGCAGATTTGTTTCTCATCTTCCAACAAAACATGAACTGATTAAGATGATATGTTTTCCTAAAGCGTGAACACGTCTTTTTCAAGCATCGGTTGTTGAGGGTAGCCTGGCCTGCCCTGCCTCCCTCCTCCTTCTTTCGGCTGATAAATGTAACCCAAACACCATTATTCTTGCCTCTCCGTCTCCACGCCCATCCTCCGGGTAAAGCATTTTACACCACTACGCTGAGTTCCATCAAAGTGCTGTCTTCCCACATGGAATAAATAAATAGACTAAAATTCACGGCTAATCAGGACTAATAGAACATACATTATGAAGTTACATGTAAATCAGTTAACGTGAGCACTACTGCCAAAGTTAGAACAACAAGAATATCTCGAATCTTCGCGTCTGTTATTTCCCCAATTCAACAAAAATGATAGAGTAACAACAAATTATTCGGAATAAGGTCATTAGGATTTGTGCGCCAGTACACACGTCTTCACTGCGCTACTTCTAGGCAGTGTTCACGAAAGGATGTTAAAGTAGATACATGAGATATATTCTTTATTGACATATCATTAAAAGTCATCAGGTAATTAATGAGTCTTGCTGCGCTCCTCGAGTTTGTGATCATACACCTGGTCATCAGGTTCTAATAAATCTGTTTTACTTCAGCTCGTTGTGTGAACTGATCACTTATCCATAGGTATAACGCTGTACCGGAATCTGTGGTAACACGGTCGAATTTTAAAGGTTTTGTGCATATCCGAGAGCTTTTCTCGTCGGCCAGCGTTGAAGCATCTGGCAACCTTGTGCATTTTGGTGCTCCACTGACAGTTTCGTGGTTGTGCTTTATCGTGGCGTAGGGCACCACAACCCGTGCTTTTGATCAACTTGGGAGACGTTTCTTCGAATCGGCTCACCCAGAAACTTGCGTGGTTAATTAGGCCTCCCTAGATAATCCTGCACTTGTAGTTCCATATAGGTGTTTGCTCACAAAAGAGTGTGCTTGTACGTCGCGAGGGAAGGTTCAGTACCTGAACTGCCTAACCCACTCCTCCCTACCTCCCCTTGCCTGCCTCAGCTGCGTCGACACACGCCTGCACGCATAGGGAGTGACCCGTTGTTCCGATGCGCCTATGCACTCGCCTGCACCCCTCCGCCTCCACCTTCTGAAGCCTTCGCTATCAGTGGACTGGCTGCTTTCACCCACACTTTCGATGACCCCACGCTGCATTTATTGTGGATCTACTTTTGACCGGCTAGAAGATCCCTCGCTGCAACTAATTGTTGTTCAACTTCAACTGCTCCTACCTGCTTCAGGAACCCGCACGCCAAACAGTGGGACCCACGTTTCATTCCGCTGCTGTTTTGGGCCAGTTTGATGGTCAACACATTTCAATTTTTCCAGTGCTGATATTCTACTCTCTCTCTCTCTCTCTTTCCGTTCAAAAAATTACACTTCACTCAGTTAGTTGCACTTCTTAGTGGTTTATTGCCCTGTGCCAAGTATATTTCCGCCACAAAATAAACATTTATTTGTTCAATTATTCAAGGTGTTTGTTGATCACTTTTTTGAGCTGATAAGCCACTTTGAGCCCATGAGCTCATTGCTCCTAAAACTATTCCAAGGTTTAATTTTCTCATGCAATGTTCTAGCAGATTCTTTTCTCAGCTTGCATTTGTTTTCCGATTATCTCGTTTTTATGTTTCTTAGATCACTTTAATGTGTTCATTATCTTCTATTCCGCACTCAGGATATTTAATTTAGCACTTTTTATAGGAAAATATGACAAGATAATTTTTCCAGTTGATTAAATTTTACTATTAGCTTTAATTCATGTCTTTGTAGGGTACCTATCTTGTTACTTGATATTCCAAGCACAAGATAATGATCACAAGATGTCTGCGTGTGCAAGATGCTCGCCTAAATGCAACTTTTAGACCTATTACTTCACGTTTTTGTGTGCTGCTGCGCCACATGTATAAATTTTCATGTCTCTCAACATCTCTAGTTTGAATAATCTCATAACATTTTCAAGACCGCGTTATATTTCCTGGTGGAACACCTCGCGGAAAATGAAGAATTTCACTTTCTAAATGTTTGTGAGCTGATAATAATCTTTAAGGGAATTTCATTGTCAGAACTTGATCAGTGAAGATTTTTTTCCGTATGTGCTCTGTTTTTCTTTTGCGTAATGATTCCGGCAGTCTTTTTTAGATCATATCGCAGCTGTACAACATAAAAAAAAATATCCTACCTAATATTGAAAAAGTCTCAACTCGCGCTCGAAAACATGACGCAAGAACGGCAAAACAGAACGTCACACCCTAACAGAAACAGGGTTGTTTATTTTAGGCTGACGTATTCATACGTGAGTGCCTATTATCATCCCATGAACTGTCAATACTTGAACTGGATAACTTCATTTGAATATCTTCATTTGATCAGGAAACAACCAATTATGATCTTTCATTTCCTGCGAAAATATTCGTCGCTCTGTCTTCTATGAATTAAAATTTGCAAAAAAAAATAATCCAACTATTTTGTAGTGAAACAGTGATGAACTTGAAATTTTCATTCGTAGACTGCCTGCATATATATTTTTAATCCAACTATTCTGTAGTGAAACAGTGATGAACAGGAGCATAGTTTGAACAATTTCACCGTGCTTTATAAGTACTTGAAACATTTCATGCAGAATCGCGATCTATTTTATACTGTACCCCTAAAATGCTGCGTGACAGCGAATATAATGTAAATGAAACTACGACATGTTCAATAAATCGGTAGTCATTCCTTGCGCATTAACATAGTTTTTAGTTCATAACTCTGTAGAATAATTTGTAATAACGTAAAAGGTCATAATTTTGGCAATTAGAATTCATCGCATATCATCGAATAAATTACACACCATAGTATTAGCCTGTAAATTCTTATGGACTGCAGATCACTCATTGGGGATCTTTTCCACAAATAAAATCGGCGACTGGCAAGCGATTCTTGAAGGCGCATTCATTTAAATGAAAATTGTGTTTATGTTTTCTTCACTACTTCACATAACTCATTATAACATTTTCTTGAGCAAGTGCAAATCGTTTCTTCCTAGGTCGCATTAACTAGCACACATAACTGGCTCTAAGACACAAATTGTAAATCAAACAGCTACTCTAATTAAAATATCTAGGAAGGTTAGATTGTGTGAATCTTATGTTATAAATGTCTGAGTAGATTACTTTTTGAGCTTTTTAGCCTTCATTCGTGTTCCGCTCAAGATTAATTTGTGTTAAATTTTCATAGGTAAAAAATATATATATTTTTTTAATATTTTCCAACAACCGTCATAACCAAAGTAGCCCATCTCTTTTCCTGTTACTTCAAGATTATTTGTGAAAAATATCTACACTTCAGCTGTCGTTTTGGGCCATACCTTATCTGAAACATCGGAGTTATGTGCGGCTTCGACTAATGTGTACACATGTGCGCGCCTCTCATCATCCCACGGTCATGAGTAGCTGATGCTGCTCTCTAACCCCGACACCTTTTCCACTGCCTCTCGTCCCATGTTAAGTTTAGGACTCATTCCGGTTATTCGAGTATATTGCCGTGCAGTATAAGCCTGTCGACCTTTCGGACTGCAAATTCATCATCAGGTACTTTTAACACTAAAAAATATTATTATATCGTTTCTGCCTACGTCTCATCAACCTGCAAAAATGGGAGACTGAGGAACATATGGTAGAGTGAACGACAACTCAAAAATTTCCGGTTAGGATAAATAATTACGAGAGTATTTCTTTCCGAATTTTTTGGCTTCCTCTATGACAAATCTCTTTTCGGCCAGTCAACATTTATTAAAAATTTTAGCTAAAATATTATTCCCTCTTGTCAGAAATATTTCTAAATAGTTACAAAGTTTTGGATAATTTAAACATTTGGTTATAAGCTATAACTTAATTCCTTGCTGCGATTTCCTTCTATCAATAGAATAATACCTTGAACCTGCATCTTCCGATTAAGTTTATATCAAACAGCTTTGCATAGGCTTAGTCAGCATTTATTAAAATTAATAGCTAATTATCTGTCACTGCCTTTTTGTGAATTTATTATTTTCTTATTACAAATAGTTTGTAATGTTGGCATACAATCAAAAGCAAGTCGGAATAAGGCGGTAAAATAGATTGGACAATGAATGAAGTGTTTTTGAACGATTGAACAAAGATTTAAATGTGTTTGAACGATAGGCAATACCCACACACGGTCCTGCACAATATAAGGTCACTGGTCCTCTTCTTAACGCAAAGCCCTAAAATGATAAAATAATAAGACGCTCTCTACGCCCCTGCAACAACAAACCCTCTCCAAATAGTCCACTTCACTGAGATTTAACCTTGAATTAAAGACATGTCGCCCCACAGTCACACTGCCAACAGAAGCCAATCCTGCTGCATGTGTTATAGTGGAACATGCAAGAAATGCGCATGTGCTAGGAACAACAGTGACTGCATATCATGCAAAAGCCAAAAATGCACCACAACCAGCAAGCTTATAACCATAGAGCTGCCTCATTGCCCACACGCTCCGGTATCCAGCGCATGTGCCCCAAAATGCTATAAGGAGAAACCTACCCTCTACCACAGGGCTGCTCATTCGATGACAGATGCTCACACAACGATGCTGAGCTGACCATCTCCCATCCCTTGTACCTTTGAAATTGAGTCCAAAAATCCACAACAGTGAAGCCGGCGAGCTGTGAAGCAACAGGCACCAGCACCGGGTCAACAGAAAGTACCAAGACCCCACTAATGTGCTCTGTTTAAAGTCATTGAGAGCGCAAATCCATTCAAAAATTACATTATTGTACTCATGGACTATGTCGAAATGAAATAGTAGTCAAAATAACCACCGCAATTTTAACGTACATGGCAACATGCAAACTAAGAGACGAATTCACTGGTGCCTCCTACGAACTATTAATTCATTCAGAGAATGCTAGTCTAAACAATTGTGAAATTATAATTTTTTTTCAACACGGTAGCACGTTACGTTCCTCAGAGGGTTGTGGTATTGCATCCCAATACTATAACAATGTCAGAAGAAAGCAATCATTACTCTGGTCTCTTCCCTTTCTCTACTTCCCTCCATCACACGGCCATCATCTCATATCATCAACACATCAGACGTCAGCAAGGGACATCTACTCGCAGACAAATCACATCCTAGCGCCCTCTCGTCACCCCCAAACTAAAATTCAAACTAAAAACCACCAATCAGTGACTCCTCATCATCCCCACACGTTAAACTCCCATGCAACGCCTTTTCAACATGATGGCAGCAATAGCGTCCCCCAGTTCATCCTCATTTCATCTCCTACCCTCCTCCTTTACTCTACACTACTCACACAGATTCGTCTAACTATGCTTGCAGCACAGTCCCAATCCTCCCCTTTCGCTACCATTCCCTCACCTTTGCCCAAATTTCGACTCAACTTATTCCGCTAATCCCTCCCATATATCACCCACCCTCCACCCATTCTTTCCTCGAGCTCTCACTTTCGTTACCATTCCCTACCCTCAACCCAAACTCCATAACCTATCCCGTCAACCCCTCCCATATATTATCTCCCAACGCCCGTTCTTTCCTCTAGCTCCCACTTTTGCTACCCATCCCTAACCTCAGCCCAAACTACAACTTTACCTATCCCGCTTATCCCTCCCATATATTAACCCCCCCCCCTTATCCGTTCTTTCCTCTAGCTCCCACATTCGCTACAATTCTCTAACCTCAGCCCAAACTCCAACTCTACCTATCCCGCTAATCCCTCCCCTATATTACCCCCGTCCACCTATTCTTTCTTCTAGCACGGTTCAGCCATCCTCAGCCATGTCTCACTACAATCACCAATCTAAATTTCTTTCCCTTGGTTCTGTTTGGTCTCCCCTTCTCTAACCTACCCCCAACAACACAGAACCAAACCGAAACAAGGATATCCCAAACTACTAAACAATGCCACTCGAGAATTAGCAACTAGATTCTTCGATAACGTCATTAAGAGTGTTGCTGAAGAGCATTTTAAAAATTTAAATGAGGGTGGTGCTGCTGACACAAGAAACAACATACCGGATAAACGAATGCCAATGCAGGTGATTGAAAAGTTGCCACAATTCCACAGGAACACCAACATCGACACCATTCTCAGGGATTTAGGAATAAAAAGACAATCAACACTTCCAGACGGACATTGTAGGATTCCCGCAGTGCAAGGATCCTTAGTAAAAGAAACAGGACTTAACGATGAAAACATCTTAGAGGTGATAAAAACTGGAGCAATGGAGGAATCCTTCAATAACATAAAAGATTGCGAAGCCTTCACTGGGTATACAAAAGATAATAGGTTCCTCTCCGAGATAGAAAAGTATTTTGTAAACATCGAGTACAATAGCAGTTTTGGCGATCTTGTCCCTGTAATTCTCAGCAACGCACTCAAAATACAAATCAAAATCTTAGATGAAACAAACCCGGACATCTTAACGAAAACTGTAATTAATCCGACTAACCTTAAGAGTGATGAAGCTGCTCAATACTCAATTTTTGTAGACATACAAGAGGACCACTATAGTAGTCTTCCGCCAACCCACCCTCTGAAGCCACATTTCGAACAACAAAATATTGCAACGAAGCGAAACAAGCATGTGGAAACAAATGTGCAGTGTTCCAATAGCTATTCTCCTTTGCAGTACGACAATGATACATACATATTCAATGAAGAGATGCCTCTGCAATCATCCCAAAATCACACCAACTGTCCTTTAAGTAAAAACAAATGACTAGAGGCACAAACTGTTCAAGCTGGGAGTAGCGACCACTCGTCAGCAACCATGTCTGTAAATACCCATCAGAACCTAAATAATATCGTGATTAAACATATAAACGTTTGAAGCTTATGAACTAAGATGGATCACATCAAAATTATGATTTAGGATGACTCAATTGACATTCTATGTCTGACTGAAATCTGTCTGGAATCTGATATTAACACTACTTTCATCGAGACCGACGATTTCAATGTTTTTAGAAAAGATAGAGAAAGGAGAGGGAGTAGAACCGTTATATATGTGCGAAATGAATATACCTCTTATCAAGTAAGGCTTAACGACAGCAATGAAGTTGATGACATTTGGGTGAACATCCAGGTACGAAAAAATTTATTGTTTGTTGTCGGTTCTCTTTACAGACCACCCAAATCAAGTGTACAGTATTTTCATTACATCAAAAGAAGCTTTCGAGAAGCTATCCGCTTAGGAAAGACGCTGTACATTTTGGGAGATTTTAAATATGATTAGTTGAAATTGAAATACAACAATATGAAACTGATTTTAGACAGACTCGGGCTGCATCAGCTCATAAAAAGTGCAACAAGAATCACTACCGAATCCCAAACTGTATTGGATCTGCTGATAATTAACAATCCGTCTTCCGTTGTTAACACAGACGTGGAGTCCAATTCTTTCTCAGACCACCATGAAATAAACTGCACCATTAACATCAAAAAATAGAAGAAACAAGCATACAAAATAACCTATCGTACAAAAATAAATTACACAGCGGATAATTTCAGAGCACAACTAGTGGCAAACGACGAGATGATAAAACCGATACATAGCACAAATAACGTCTCAGAGCTAGCCCAATTACTCACAGACTATCTTCTCACATCTTTGGACGCTAAGACGCCAACGGAAACTAAATCAATGAAAAACAGGCCGGTTATATGTACTACAGAAAAACTGCGAAACGAAATTACACTTAAAAATATCTAAATAGCAGAGCAAAACGAAGTAGAATTATTTCAGAAATATTTCGAATTCATAATAGAAGGGTCAAATGAGGAGTCAGGAGAGCAAAAATTTAATACCATCTTGAGGAATCAGAACAGTGCAAAAACAATAAAAAAAGAAACGAGGAATATGCTGAAAAGAATTGTTCCCTACAAAAAAAAGATCAGCTTCAGAGAAGTTTAACAACTACTTCGCTAGAGTTGGGAAACAGGTGTTTGAAGAGGTAACCCAGGAAGCCTATCAAGGATTGCAGAGCGACGCAACATATACATGGAGTCCAAAAGCTTTCGATGGAGACAGCGATCAAGAAGCAAACGTCAAACTGAAACTAAAGTAAGTATTACAACACGAAGTAAAACGAGCTGTATTTGCCTTGAGGAACCCAAATTCTACAGGAATAAATGGTTTAGCCCTACAATATTTGATGGACAGCCATGTAGGTACCTTGCCTTATATCAGCACAATTATTAACACCTCCAAGCAAGTAACATTTTTCAAGAGATCTGGAAGCATGCAATCATAAAAGCAATTCATAAATCTGGGGACAAGAACTAACCATCCAACTTTGGACCAATCAGTCATCTGCCTGTCCTATTCACGATTCTAGACAAGGTAATATCTATTCAATTGATTGATTACCTCGAATCAAACAAGCTGTTCAATGACTGCCAGTATGCTTATCGGCGAAATTTGTCAACCGAAGACTCACTTTTGAACATCACTGAAGATCTGTTCAAAGACTTTGATGAGAGGCAGATATCTCTGCTGGTATTGCTAGACTTATCGAAAGCATTCGACAGTGTAAGCCGTACAATTATTTTTGGCAAGCTCCGCCACATCGGGAAAGACCCTACTTGGTTCGAAAGGTATCTGATGAATTGGTAACAATCAGTTAGACTCGATAACACAACTATGTCAAATTCGGCCACAGTTGCCTTTGGTTTTTGTAAATGACATCGACTGTACAATACCAAAAAATCCAGCGAAAATGGATATGTACGCTGATGCTTTTCAAATATTGCTTTCCCGAAAACCATCAGATCTGAATGCGCTGAAAGACGACGCTGAGACAGCCGTAACTAATCTGAAACCTTGGTATGATAAAAATGGACTCAAGCTCAACTCTGAAAAAAAACATCTTGTTTAGCTCGAACTCGAAAAGAAAAGTAGGTCCAATGAACTTCTCTATCAGGATAGGCAAATCAGACATTTCTGTTGGAGATAAAGTTATAAGTCTGTATTCCAAGTTGAATGGAACACTCTTGTTTCTAAACTCCGCAAAAAAGAATTGGATTTCAAATCAAGATTACTGATTGTCCACGCTTTAGTATTTT
>SDVV010041676.1:0-10412 GCA_016164225.1 Gammarus roeselii | reverse complement strand
ATATTTATATACAACCATGCATTGTTTGACTCTAATACTCAAACAATGCATAGGGAGTGGTTTGTCACAACAAATGTGATAACAAGGAGTATGGAAAGTGCAGATTAGTGCTAAAAAGATCATCACGATACATGCATTTCATGCGCTAGGCTGATCATTTGGTCTCACGTGAACACGTGCGAGCACATCAGCACATTCTGCAGTCGCACTCACGTGAACACTAGCGAGCACATCAGCACATTTTGCAGTCGCACTCACGTGAGCACTAGCGAGCACATCAGCACATTCTGCAGTCGCACTCACGTGAACACAAGCGAACACATCAGCATAATCTGCAGTCGCGCTCACGCGAACGCAAGCGAGCACATCAGCACAGTCTGAAGTCGCACTCACGTGAACACAAGCGAGCACGTCAGCACAGTCTGCAGTCGCATTCACATGAACACTAGCGAGCACATCAGCACAGTCTGCAGTCGCACTCACGTGAACACTAGCGAGCACATCAGCACATTTTGCAGTCGCACTCACGTGAGCACTAGCGAGCACATCAGCACAGTCTGCAGTCGCACTCACGTGAAAACAAGCGAGCACATCAGCACAGTCTGCAGTCGCATTCACATGAACACTAGCGAGCATATCAGCACAGTCTGCAGTCGCACTCACGTGAACACAAGCGAGCACATCAGCACAGTCTGCATCCGGATTCACGTGCCAGAATTGAGGAACCTGTTTCACACATTAATCAACACAATTCCAGCACAATGTAATTGTGTGAACATGGTTAAAATGAGCCTTCTTTAACTATTATTGTGGTCGAGACGTAGGAGTGTAGACATGGTTAAAGAGTCTTCTTTAAATATAGGTGTGAACGAGACGGAGGAGTGCAAACATGGTTAAAGAACCTTCGGAAACCTTGAGTGCAATTGAGACGCATGAGTGTAATCGAGACGCATGAGTGTAAGCACGGTTTAAGAGCCTTCTTTAACCATGAGTGTAATCGAGACGCATGAGGGTAATTGATACGCATGAGTGTAAGCATGGTTAAAGAGGCTTCTTTAACCATGTGTGTAATCGAGACGCATGAGTGTAAGCATGGTTAAAGAACCTTATTTAACCATGAGTGTAATCGAGACGCATGAGTGTAATTAAGAGCATGAGTGTAAGCATGGTTGAAGAGCCTTCTTTAACCATGTGTGTAATCGAGACGCATGAGTGTAATCGAGACGTATGAGTGTAAGCATGGTTAAAGAACCTTCTTTAACCATGAGTGTAATAGAGACGCATGAGTGTAATCGAGACGCATGAGTGTGAGCATGGTTAAAGAGCCTTCTTTCACCATGAGTGTAATCGAGACGCATGAGTGTAATTGAGACGCATGAGTGTTAGCATGGTTAAAGAGACTTCTTTCACCATGAGTGTAATCTAGACGCATGAGTGTAAGCTTGGTTAAAGAGTCTTATTTAACCATGAGTGTAATCGAGACGCATGAGTGTAAGCATGGTTAAAGAGCCTTCTTTAACCATGAGTGTTCTCGAGGCGCATGAGCGTACGCTTGGTTAACGAGTCTTCTTTATCCATGAGTGTAATCGAGACGCATGAGTGTAAGCATGGTTAAAGAGCCTTCTTTAACCATGAGTGCAATCGAGACGCATGAGTGTAAGCATGGTTAAAAAACCTTTTTGAACCATAAGTGTAATCGAGGCGCATTAGTGTAAGCATGGTTAAAGAGCCTTCTTTACCCATGAGTGTAATTGAGACGCATGAGTGAAAGCATGGTTAACGAGCCCTCTTTAAGCATGAGTGCAATCGATGCGCATGAGTGTAAGCATGGTTAAAGAACCTTATTTACCTATGAGTGTAATCGAGACGCATGAGTGTATGCATGGTTGAAGAGCTTTCTTTAACCATGAGTGTAATCGAGACGCATGAGTGTAAGCATAGTTAAAGAGCCTTCTTTAACCATGAGTGTAATCGAGACGCATGAGTAAGCATGGTTAAAGAGCCTTCTTTAACCATGAGTGTAATCGAGACGCATGTGTGTAAGCATGGTTAAAGAGCCTTCTTTGACCATGAGTGTAATCGAGACGCATGAGTGTAAGCATGGTTAAAGAGCATTCTTTAACCATGAGTGTAATCGAGCTCATGAGTGTAAGCATGGTTGAAGAGCCTTCTTTAACCATGAGTGCAGTCGAGGCGCATGAGTGTAAGCATGGTGAAAGAGCCTTTTTTAACCATGATTGTAATCGAGACGCATGAGTGTAAGCATGGTTAAAGAGCTATCTTTAACCATAAGTGTAATCGAGACGCATGAGTGTAAGCATGGTGAAAGAGCCTTCTTTAACCATGATTGTAATCGAGACGCATGAGTGTAAGCATGGTTAAAGAGCCATCTTTAACCATAAGTGTAATCGAGACGCATGAGTGTAAGCATGGTTAAAGAGCCTTCTTTAACCATGAGTGTAATCGAGACGCATGAGTGTAAGCATGGTTAAAGAGCCTACTTTAACCATAAGTGTAATCGAGACGCATTAGTGAGAGCATGGTTAAAGAGCCTTCTTTAACCATGAGTGTAATCGAGAACTAAGGAATGCTCGAGCAAAGGAAAGCCAACTCCGCAGCGGCTCACAGTCGGTTGCTGTTACGTGGCCGTCGTTTAAAGCCCCAGCGGCGGTGACGCCCTTCAGACGATACTGTGTAGTGTGAGCTGTTGGCACTGACCCCTTCGGGGCCACTGTTGGCCGCTGCAGTGCCACTGCAGTGACAGCATAAAAACACTGGCCACTGCACTCAACAGACTCAATACAACTGCCCTGGTGGTTGCCTGCCTGCAGCGTTGTTTCCTGAAGAATTAAGCAAAGAAATGGTCGAATGGGAGAGAAATGGTCGAACGGGAGAGAAATGGTCGAATGGGAGAGAAATAGTCGAATGGGAGAGAAATGGTCGAATGGGAGAGAAATATTCGAATGGGAGAGAAATGGTCGAATGGGAGAGAAATTGTATAATGGTAGGGGATTGCTCACCTCACGTCAAGGACTCATTAAAGTTCCATGTGGAATATTTATCGCAGATGGTGGCGAAGTCGGCTTTGTTGAACTAACATGAATACACCCTGGGAAGATAATACGAATCGGTTTATAAATTCACTAGTATTATTATATCACTTGGTTCCGTAGTCTGGCAATGGGTTTTCAATTTTTTAATATGATACATAAAACTTCATTATTATAAACACTATTTGTATTAACGTTAACGAAAGCAATTTGAATTCGTAGCAGCTCATCTCTAGTGAGCCGCCGGTTCTTATTTCATGCAACAACTTAATCAATGATCAACAAACAACCTTCTTTTTTGAGGTAAGAATCAGGAATGCCTGGCGTTGGGAAATCAATAATACACGAGGTTGGAAAATCACGAATACATGGGGTGGGGAATTCACGAATACATACAGTTGGGAAAATCACGAATACATAGGGTTGGGAAAATCGCGAATACATGGGGCTAGGAAATCCTGAAAACATGGGGTTGGGAAAGCTAACATATTGCGTTAATATATTGTAAAGAAGGGTCTAAAACTTTGTATGAATAAAGGAGGGGTGAATAGAGGATATAAATTATGTATAAAATATATGCATACCTACCACTGAATATCCACACTTCATGACCGGTAAGAGATTATTAAATTATTTAAAATCCGAATAATTAAATTCTGGAGTACAACAGTGGGTTGAATATGCTTCTGCTATTGATGATAAAGCACAATATTAGCTTATGTGTCAATGATTGTATCATAAAAAATTGTACTACTTCACATCGGACACTTTCTGTCTCTGAACGATATGTCTCTCCTTAAATAAGCAATCTATGGTACCGCTACAACCAATATACGGTTATGGTACCGTTACCACCATTAAACGGTTATGGTTCCGTTACAACCATTAAACGGTTATGGTACCGCAACAACAATTAAACTGTTATGGTACCGCTACAACCATCAAACGGTTATTGTAATGCTACAACCATTAAACAGTTATGGTACCGCTAAAACCAATAAACGGTTATGGTATCGCTACAACCATTAAACAATTATGGTACCGCTACAACCATTAAATATTTATGGTACCGCTACAATCATTACACGGTTATTGTACTGCTACAACCATTAAAGGGTTATGGTACCGCTACAACCATTAGACGGTTATGGTATCGCTACAACCATTAAACAGTTATGGTACCGCCACAACCATTAAACGGTTAGGCTCGACACTGCCGTTTCCGCGCCGCGTGACGTCACCATCATCACCACACTCAAGTGAAAGTGTCCAGCATCGGATCACCACGCTTACCATACTCAAGGGACAGTGTCCAGCATCAGATCACCACACTCACCATACTCAAGGGACTGTGTCCAGCATTGGATCACCATCCTCACCATACTCAAGGGACAGTGTTCAGCATCGGATCACCACACTCACCATACTCTAGGGACAGTGTCCAGCATCGGATCACCACACTCACCATACTCAAGGGACTGTGTCCAGCATTGGATCACCATCCTCACCATACTCATGGGACAGTGTCTTACATAAGATCACCACACTCAACATACTACAGGGACAGTGTCCAGCATCGGATCACCACACTCACCATACTCAAGAGACAGTGTCCAGCATCGGATCACCATCCACACCATACTCAAGGGACAGTGTCCAGCATCGGATCACCATCCTAACCATACTCAAGAGACAGTGTCCAGCATCGGACCACCACACTCACCATACTCAAGGAACAGTGTCCAGCATCGGATCACCACTCTCACCCTACACAAAGGACAGTGTCCAGCATCGGATCACCACTCTCACCCTACACAAAGGACAGTGTCCAGCTTCGTATCACCACTCTCACCCTACACAAAGGACAGTGTCCAGCATCGTATCACCACTCTCACCCTACACAAAGGACTGTGTCCAGCATCGTATCACCACTCTCACCCTACACAAAGGACAGTGTCCAGCATCGGATTCAATAAAACTTTGTTCATTTCCCTCCAATCCAATCATTTGGATTGAACAGGCGCCCTGCCAAAGTTATCTACATGTAACGAGAAGCATTGAATAGAATACAGATGGCAATTAACGTCATGCAGTATACGTCATTGAAGTTTCCTATTCTAATGTAATGGCAACGCTTGTGCCACACGAGGGACACGCGAAAGGCGGTATAGAAGTCTATGTTTATCCCGTAATTGAATTGGTTAGATGTATTGAGATGATGATTACCGCCCACTTGCGAAAATAATGCACTTAACTGCTACTTCCATGTTATATTCGATGCACATAGTCATTTGTGTACCTGAACGTACTGGATTTTTTTGCAAGCGATACCATTTCACATAGTTCTCTCATTTGCAACGCGTTCTACTAATGCAAGCCCGAATTTAAATACAGCCAACCTCCTCACGGCCTTCCATTGGTTTATGACGAAGGAGAGGGATGCTGGTATACAGGGCCAACTTTGCAGCCTGGCAATAACTTGCTTTACTGATGCTTTGCTCTCAGGGAAGCCTCGCTCACAGCGATTAGGGTAAATCCTAAGACAATCAAAAATTAGCGTTAAAAGAACCACAAAAACATTTGAGATCTTAACAGCGCATCAGTGGGTACAAGTATGTGTACATCAGACCCAGAGTAGGTACAAGTATGTGTACATCAGATCCTGAGTGAGTACAAGTATGTGAACATCAGATCCTGAGTGGGTACAAGTATGTGTACATCAGATCCAGAGTAGGTACAAGTATGTGTACTTTAGATCCTAAGTATAAGGGCCTAACAAAGATTGTACAAAGATGGTTTACACCCGGTACAAAGATGGCCTGTCACGGGAGTTATTTTGCACCTCTTGATACCTCGGGATGTTGTTTACACGTAATATTGTACTCCACATAATCACGATTTTGGTGCGACGTGGACCAAAGCAGAGCAGCTTTATAACGAATAGCAAATGGAGTGCAACATTTGGCGATGGGAGGTAATCGGTCAATACAAACGTACGGACGCACATAACAGTACTGCATTGGTGCTTGCCACACCGCACTTCGACTTCGATTGAATCGGAGAGTCTTGTATGCTGCTTGCCTCTCTGCTATCACGGAGGGAACACAACTTAGCGACGGCAGCGTGAACTCGACTCAGCAACGGCAGAGTGAACACGACTCAATGACGGATGCGTGAACACGACTCAACGACGGATGCGTGAACCCGACGCAACGACGGATGCGTGAACACGACACAACGACGGCAGAGTGAACACGACCCAACGACGGATGCGTGAACACGACTCATCAATGGCAACGTGAACACGACTCAGCGACGGCAGAGTGAACGCGACTCAATGACGGATGCGTGAACACGACTCAACGACGGCAGAGTGAACACGACTCAACGACGGATGCGTGAACATGACTCAACGACGAATGCGTGAACGCGACTCAATGGAGGCAGCGTGAACACGACTCAGCGACGGCTGCGTGAACATAACTTGCGGCGGCAGCGTGGACATGACTTAGCGACGGCTGCGTGAACACGACTTAGCGACGGCTGCGTTAACACAACTTAGCGACGGCTGCGTGAACATGACTTGGCGGCGGCAACTTGGACATGACTTAGCGACGGCAGCGTGTACACGACTCAGCGACGGCTGCGTGAACACAACTCAACGACGTCAGAGCGAACACGACTCAACGATTGACGCGTGAACGCGACTCGACGACTCAGCGACAGCAGAGTGAACACGACTCAACGACGGATGCGTGAACACGACTCAACGACGGATGCGTGAACACGACTCAGCGACGGCAGAGTGAACACAACTCAGCGACGGCAAAGTGAACATGACTCAGCAACGGCAGCGTGAACACAACTCTGCGACGGCAGAGTGAACACGACTCAGCGACGGCAGCGTGAACACGACTCATCGATGACAGAGTGAACACGAAGCAACGACGGATGCGTGAACACTACTCAAAGACGGCAGAGTGAACACGACTCAACGACGGCAGAATGAACTCAACTTTGCGACGGCAGCGTGAACACAACTCAGCGACGACAGAATGAACAGGACTCAACGACGGCAGAATGAACACGACTTAGTGACGTCAGAGTGAACACGACTCAAAAACGGCAGCATGGGCATGGCTTAGCGACGGTAGCGAGCTCTCATTTGAGCTCCCACACGAGCTCTCATACAAGCTCTCATACGAGCTCTTATACAAGCTCGCATACGCGCGCTCGTATGAGCCCTCCTACGAGCTGTCATACCCATATTTTACGCTCAAAATTATGTTTAACATTGCTCTTTATAACAAAATTTATATCCCGTCCACCGGAGTGTAGGGTAATTTTTTCACGGAATCCCGGGACAAGCCGAACTGATCAAATCAGAATACCCGCTCTGCATCCAGCACCACCTCCATACTCGCTCTGCATCCAGCACCACCTCCATACCCACTCTGCATCCAGCACCACCTCCATACTCGCTCTGCATCCAGCACCACCTCCACACCCACTCTGCATCCAGCAACACCTCCATACTCGCTCTGCATCCAGCACCACCTCCACACCCACTCTGCATCCAGCAACACCTCCATACTCGCTCTGCATCGTTTTGAAATCCTTATCAAAACAGATGCAGTTAACACACTTGAAAGCAGATGCAAGATACCGCGGATAAGACGTCGATAAATTGGAGGGGCCGCTCCCAAGACCAGCTAACCCTGCCCTTCTCTGTTGCAGATCGCTGTGTGTACCTGGACCTGTTCCCAACAGTGCCTGAGAAGATACCTAGCGCTGCTCTTCTTGGTGAGTGAAGAGGGTAGGGTAGAGTAGTTTTACTATATCGGGAGGCATTTACTACGCTGAAGAAAACAAAGAAAGGCAGTGGGCGGGGCGGGAAAACTTTGGCTGACGTCTTAAAAAGGAAATTCAAGCGCATTATGAACTCTTAAATCGCCTTTGATAGCGACATGGAGAGCGTGATGCCGTTACAGGCCCAGTGTGCCCGGTATAGAATCAGTGTTTACCGTTACAAGCCCAGCGTCCTTCGTTTCAGGCCCAGTGTATCCCGTTACAGGCCCAGTGTCCCACAGTACAGGCCCAGTGTATCCCGTTACATGCCCAGTGTCCCCGTTACAGGCCCAATGTCCCCAGTTACAGGCCCAGTGTATCCCGTTACAGGCCCAGTATCCCCCGTTATAGGGCCAGAGTCCTCCGATACAGGCCCAGGGTTCCCCGTTAAAGGCCAAGTGTATCCCATTAAAGTCCAAGTGTCACGACAAAAATCTCGCTGTAACGGGGAACCACGCTAAATTGTGCTACATTCAAAATGGGAGAACCATTGATTCATTTCTGGAGATGTGCAAGGGACGTTGAAGGTTCGTCTCGTGATAAACTTTTCCTATTAGTTTTTTTAAAGAAAAACAGTTTTTGACGCCACAAACTGTCAATTTTAAGAGGTTAGATCTCTGAAAGCCTTTGCCCAATAGTGCTTAAACTATTCAATAGCCCTGTGGTGCATATTTCTCCATTAAAAAAAATATTTCGGCTGGACACTTGATCTTTAAACACTGTGCACCAGTTGGGATATCTTCTTTCTTAAACATGGTAGTAATCTCTTACAGCTGATTGATATTTTGTTGTTTCATAGCCCACATGTCGTTGCAAGCTATCATAACAGGAGGTACATGGCGTTATTTGGCTTATGATGTGTAACAAATCAAACAAATGTATCATGACGCAAAGTGAATGTTAACATATTTACATTTAGTGTTAAAATAATAATTTAAGCTATGCAAACATACACAGAAATTGATGTAATTTTAATTTCCGGATTGATTTGAACTGAACAGATTCTCAATTCCATGCTGCATTGATGTTGCATCGATGCACGCATGTTGCATCGACGCACACATGTTGCATCGACGCACGCATGTTGTATCGACGCACGCATGCCGCATCGACGCATGTATGTTGCATTGACGCACGCATATTGCATCGACGCACGCATGTTGTATCGATGCACGCATGTCGCATCGACGCACGCATGTTGCATCGACGTACGCATGTCGCATCGACACATGCATGTTGCATTGACGCACGCATATTGCATCTATGCACGCATGTTGCATCGACGCACGCATGCTGCATCGACGCACGCATGTTGCATTGACGCATGCATGTTGCATCGACGCACGCATGTTGCATTGACGCACGCATGTTGCATCGACGCACGTATGTTGCATCGACGCACGCATGTTGTATCGACGCACGCATGTCGCATCGACGCATGCATGTTGCATTGACGCACGCATGTTGCATCGACGCACGCATGTTGCATCGACGCACGCATGTTGCATTGACGCACGCATGTGGCATCGACGTACGCATGTCGCATCGACACATGCATGTTGCATTGATGCACGCATATTGCATCGACGCACGCATGTTGCATCGACGCACGCATGCTGCATCGACGCACGCATGTTGCATTGACGCATGCATGTTGCATCGACGCAGGCATGTTGCATTGACGCACGCATGTTGAATCGACGAACGCATGTTGCATCGACGCACGCATGTTGTATCGACGCACGCATGTCGCATCAACGCATGCATGTTGCATTGCCGCACGCATGTTGCATCGACGCACGCATGTTGCATTGACGCACGCATGTTGCATCGACGTACGCATGTCGCATCGACGCATGCATGTTGCATTGACGCACGCATATTGCATCCATCGACGCACGCATGTTGCATCGACGCACGCATGCTGCATCGACGCATGCATGTTGCATTGACGCATGCATGTCGCATCGACGCACGCATGTTGCATTGACGCACGCATGTTGCATCGACGCACGCATGTTGCATTGACGCACGCATGTTGCATCGACGTACGCATGTCGCATCGACGCATGCATGTTGCATTGACGCACGCATGTTGCATCGACGCACGCATGTTGCATCGACGCACGAGAACATATAATTTAGAAATGTACCATGGATCTTTGTTTTTAATAAATTTTCTCAGATACTGAATTGATTCCTCTTCTTTACTGTGCGTAACTCCTATGCAGTGTGCATAGACCAACACTCCTAGAGTGTGCATAGACCAACACACTCCTAGAGTGTGCATAGAGCCTAACACACTCATATGCAGTGTGCATAGACCAACACACTCCTAGAGTGTGCATAGAGCCTAACACACTCCTATACAGTGTGCATACAGACCAACACACTCCTAGAGTGTGCATAGAGCCTAACACACTCCTATACAGTGTGCATACAGACCAACACACTCCTAGAGTGTGCATAGAGCCTAACACACTCCTATACAGTGTGCATACAGACCAACACACT
>SDVV010041675.1:0-10412 GCA_016164225.1 Gammarus roeselii | reverse complement strand
TCATGACACTTCTATCTTCGTCAAGTGATCAGACATTTATGAAATTATCCGTCCTAATGATAGATGGGAACGTGCACTAATCTATGTCACTTACGATAGTGTAATTCATCGCGAGTCGAGTTCGCGTTGCATCAAATGAGTAGATGTTTGGTAGCGCTCCGAAGTGAAGCATAATAGGATGGATGAATGCAATGAAATGATCATGTGATGGGTTGGACGTGAATACGAGTGTTGCGCAGGCTTGACTGATGCAATACAGGCATGTGAAACGAATGACCAAGGAGAGTGGAGGCATGAATTCCTCACTCAACAATTTAACTCACAAAACATTCATATATACAAAAATACATGCAATGACTCAGTAAATCAAGGAAGGCCACGCGCCAGTCGTTTCTAAACGATAATTCCTGACTCAGATCAGACGCGCATTTGATATGAAGGGTAAACCGTTATGTTTTTCCTAGGAATAACAAGCATGAAGCCCTTACTGGTGAGTTCGTTCTGACGTATGTGCAGACAACTAATCCAGGTGTGTTTGAGTCCCCCACGGAGTCCGCATACTAATACACGAAAATGGCAGGAATATCTTAATGTCGAGGAAGTCACGTTAGAGGTGAACTAGGCATTATGAAATTCAAAAGCAGCTAACCCCAATTTACTTGAGCAGGCAAAACACACCGCATCACAAAACTCCAACAAACGCTCATATGTCAACTAAACACAATTCATCGATGGCTTAAGTGGGATGATGGCGCCCTCGATCACACTTGTAATGCAGTTTGGATAGAAATTATATAAGCACCGATCATCATCGAATTCAAATTGAACTTCCGTGGAACGAAAAGTAGCTACCAGATTTGGCAGAGGCCAACTCGGCGAGAATATAATTAATTAAATCATTTCTACCATTTACGGTACCATTTTTGAAGATACCATCATTGTCACATAACCTAATATTGTGCTTCATCTTCTATAACAGAAGTATACTAATTCGATTTCTGTACTCCAGTATCGAATTATTCGGATTGTCAATCATTTAATCATTTCCTAGCGGTAATAAAGCGTATATAGTCAGTACTATGTATATATATATTATGAATAACTTTTGTCGTCTATTCACCACTCCATTATTCATACAATGTTTGACACCCATCTTTACGATATGTTAGCGCATTTCGATTTTCCAACTCCATGTTCTGAGTCCTTTTTTGTAGCCCCATGTGTTGGCGGTTTTCCCAACCCCATGTATTTCGTGATAGCCCCATCCCATGTATTTCGTGCCAGGCTTCCCGGATTCTTACCTCAAATAAGACGTTGGCGGGTGATCATTGATTATAATATTATAATTTATAATCTGTTGCATGAAATCTGAACCGACGGCGAGTTTTTTTATGGAATTATCGTTTACATTAATTCAAATAGTGTTTATGGCAATAAAGTTGTATGTGTAATAATAATCAATAAACCAAAAATGGTATTTTAACCCAATTTTGATATCCAGGCACAGCGCAAAATCTGTGCAGGTAGAAAACGACAGAATCTCGGTGGTCTACCCCAGGCATGAGCGCAAGAATCTGCGCAGGTCGAAGACAACAGAATCTCGGTGGACTACCATAGGCATGAGCGCAAGACTGCATGGTGTAGAAAAAGCAAAGGACATCGAGGACGTCGAGAACCCCGAGGTCAACAGCAACGAAAAAATAAAGGGGGACTGACATCGAGGACGATGTCACTATAAGAAGGGGAGGTGTTATAACACTCCGTTTTTACGCTTATACTATGTAGCCAAAGTGTGGGTTTCTCACGATGCGAACGGCTGAATTAGGCCTAGCCTCCCCCAATTTTTGCTTCCTTCAGCAAACAGATGTGTGCCCTCGGACTTGGTCACTCGTCTAAGACCCGTCGTATAATGGGAGGTAATTTGTGCCTGTCGTGTCGAAAGGAGATCAGCTGTTTTGGTGATCGACATAGGGGTAGCAGCAGCTGACCATGTATTTATCTCTATTGACTTCATAGCCCTGTATGTACTACCAAAATGTAAGAGGAGTCTAGGATTTTCTAGTGGGCCAATAAGATATTAAAAACGTGGGGTTACGCCCCTCCGAGGGTGCCGTACGGTAAAGCTACTCCCTGATTGGACAATTCCCTTCAACACGTTTTACTGTAGCGCCTGTGGCTTCGTGGCAGAAACAGGGGCACCTCTCGAGAGACGGGCAGTGTAGAGTTTGGCACTGTAGGGTATACTTCTCATTCACAACGCACTGTCTCTGTTTTGTCTATTCTAATCGCCTACAATTATTTTCCTCCGCGTTAAATCAATTGTTGGTTGACTTATTCAGATATCATAACAGCTACACAATATCATTCATGCACCTTAACTTGTAGCTGCTCTTATTATAGTATCAATCCAACTTCATTGATTTGTGAAGTTCCCTGTTCAATTATTATTGTTACCTTATTTAAAATAATATGATAAAAACATTTTTTGTCTTTCTTACAACCTTGCTTCACCTTTAACGTATTTATAGCAACCTTTATACGAAGTTCTTAACAGAAACCTTTATATTTTCCGCTCATTAAACATCAAGTACATGTGCGATGACTTCTTGTTTGTATGAATGAAGAAAGGCCTAGAGTGATCACTCTAGCGACAGGCTTATAGAGGTAACTCTACTGACGGCATAGACCCAAAGTGGTCTTGTTACTGACGGTAGGCCTATAGTCGTCACTTTAATGACGGAAGGCCTAGAGTGATCCCTCTAGGGACGCAATTCAATGGAAATAAAATATTTAGTTAACCACCAGATGTGTTATTTCTCAAAACAATTAGCATATTTATTTTTGAAATAAAAGAGGAGACACGTTCTGCCGGAAGATGATGACAGGTGCTAATACTGATCATTTTATTAAGTTCTTTACGCTGAAATATTATATTAGATATAAATAATTCTACATGAACACTTCATTCATCATTGAGAATAGTGTGTGGAAAATTTCATCTGCCGGGTACATACATAAAAGGTCTGAGAAGGAAAGTTGCATAACAACATCAGCTAGTCAATGTTATGTCTTCGAGATCAAGAATGCAGCTATGCAACTCTGCTTCTCAGCTGTTCAATTACTGGATTGTGTATCAGTGTAAATACAAACGATCAGGGCTTGCCTAAATTGTGCGCCAGAGCAAACCAACTGAGATTCCCACGTCGATAGGAAAAGCGCCTCAGTTTTATTCCTGATGAGCTTTAACAATGTTATTGTAACCGCTGCGGCCGATCTCCAGTGTACCCGTCTGCTTCGCCAGACCTTTATGCTGTCAGTTAAGAGTTCCAGCCTTGACACACCCACACCGTGACCTTGGGACCAAAGACTTTGTACCTCAACCCTCCAGATCAGCCGCACCCAGCCGCCCAGTAGATAAGGAGGGAATGGCAGTATGTCTAAACATACATATGCAATATCGGTGAATACCATAGCTGCACAGCCACTGCAGACAGCTAATGTAACATGAGAAGAGACCATCGTCGGTGGAGTGGGACAGGTGGCAGCTACGCATTAAATCAAAAGCACTCTGAGTATTCAGGAAAGGGTTCAAGTATAAATTTATGTATCAATCGTTAGTGGAACTTTTGTTCCAGATTAAGAACATGTGCAATATTTACGTCTCAGATTATGGAAAGTTTTCTTTGCTACGATCAAGACAATCGATAACCCAATACCATGCAAATACCGGCAGTGGTAGCAAACAAATACCATGCAAATACCGGCAGCTTTAGCAAACAAATACCATGCAAATACCGGCAGCTTTAGCAAACAAATACCATGCAAATACCGGCAGCGGTAGCAAACAAATACCATGCAAATACCGCGGTAGCAAACAAATACCATGCAAATACCGGCAGCGGTAGCAAACAAATATCATGCAAATACCGGCAGCGGTAGCAAACAAATACCATCCAAAATACCGGCAGCGGTAGCAAACAAATACCATCCAAAATACCGGCAGCGGTAACAAAAATACTTGCAGTAGTTATACTTGGTTGCTGGAAACTGTCCTATCTTTATTAGGTGACCCCACTATAAATTTTCCTTGATCAACGTTATCACTTCAGACTCATTTATCTAATATGCATCCCGCTGGCCTATAGCGTATATGAGACTATATAGCTTATAATGTCCTCGTCAAGCATCATAAAAACATTGAGTAGAAGAGAAGCATAAGCGACCAAATGCAATAAAATAAGTCCCTCATATCTGGAGGCGGAAGAGCCTGGGGCCTGAATTGTAATGATCGCAAAGGTTACGTTGAGTGAGGGAAAAAATTAAAAGGGTCATGCATTTTGGAATAGGATTAGAGGATCATAAGCTGAGGTAGGAGATGTGGAGGATCAGGTGTTGGGAGGGGGGGGGAGGCAAGAAGGGGATCAGGAGCTGAGGTAGGAGATGTGGAGGATCAGGTGTCGGGGGGAAGGCAAGAAGGGGATCAGGTGTTGGGGTGGAGAGGACAGAGGGGATCACAAACATTGGGGAGAAGGAACGCAGGGAATCAACTGATGGATGGAAGGGATTAAAAGGAGTATGCGGAAGGGGGGGGGGGGGTTGAAGTGGCGGGGATTTGGTGTTTCGACGATGAGCTATACAGTAAGTGGTGATATGGGGGATCTGGGGTTCGTGGGTAGGGGGGGGGGGTTCAGGGGCTGGAGTGTAGGGAGAGTGTCTGGATGGAATTATGTGAGGAGGGCAGGGAGGCGATTAGGCCCGATATGGTTGGCTAATAAGGGACAGGATTAGTTCTTTGGAGAAGCTTGGGAAGGGCAGAAATGGTTGGGAAGGAGGAAATAGGAAGTATTAAAAACAGGGTTGATTAGTCTGTTAGGAGAAGTCGACGATGTTAAGGACTCATGAGACCTAGTGGAGTGTAAACAATAGCGTTTGTCGAAGATGTTGAGGACTCATGATACCTAGTGGAGTGTAAGCAATACCGTTTATTGAAGATGTTGAGGACTCATGATACCTAGTGGAGTGTAAACAATAGCGTTTGTATAAGATGTTGAGGACTTATGATACCTACTGGAGTGTATGCAATCCCGATGAATACTCCTCATTGTTTGATCAAATAGAATAATCCAGTCATGAGCGGATCTGCGATGATTTTATTTCAAGTTCCCGCAATGCACACTGCAAAGACTACGGACAGGCGATGTTCCGTTGTTCAGGTTGTGTTTGTGCAATTAAAGAGAAGCCATTTCGGTAACTCCTGCCCCACTTGCAATGCAGGGAGGTAGACCTTGTGAATCTACAGTGGGCAGTTACCCAGCGAGACAATGAATACAGAGGGCATGCTACACAAATAACATACAACAGGTAGCAAGGTCTGCATACACACCCCTACAAGGCCTTTTAGGAAACGGGTGCCAAAGCTGTCCTATGCTGGAAGACTATAATCAACGCATAAAATAGGAGTCAATAATCCTTAATCCTTATTCAGCCGAACGTCTATTTGGGAAGTGCAGGGATTAATTGGTTTGCGTCATAATTAAATTGTGAAATTCATCTGTTTATTGTAATCAATATTATTATTTTGCAGCTTAGAGCGTACTCTGTTGATGGGTCTAAAGAGGAACAAAAATACTGATTAGCATTTTTCAGCGAATAGAGAGAATGGTCTTAACCGTTTATGGTCTGTAAATTATAAAGACATTGGTATGCCATTTCCTTGTCACGAACATAACAAGTGTTGTTTTACTCCATTACTGCTTACTTATCATCCTCTCACTACACTGGGCGCATCATATTATGCACATATCTATGAATAACTGACTTATACGTAAGTAGGCAACGGTGTACCTTTGAGCAACAGAGGAAGGGACGACCAATCAGCCCTGCGCAGGGTGACTAAACCATTTACTTTCATCTCATCAACAACCCGCATAGTTACAACCTTAATGTTCTCAGACGGGCCAGATAATTAGAAAATGATAGCGTATACATGCAATTTTTCTGTGGCAATTGCTGGGAATACATAGGGTAGTAAACGATTACTTACATATTGGAAACCGTAGGCTGTTCGTGTGACAGCTCCCATCGTCGTCCCGGATAAATATTTATTTTCCCAAACGGTTAGTCCCTAAGGAATGAGAAGCTCCTTTTGGACGGTAGAATTGCTGAAGCGTTGATGTAAGAAGGCACGTATAGTCGTTTTTCCCTCTGCTGTAGGGGAACGTGAAGCAGGCTGTAACATAGGGTGTCATCGATAATTATTGATATAACCATCGCGCTGGTTCCGTTCACCCTCCCTGGTGACGACAGAATAACTGTTGGATGTTACGGATTTTTGTATGATGGATAAAGTTATCGCATTATTAAGTTCACAAGTTATTTTCGAAAACAAAATAGTTATTGGTGAAAAATATGAACAAACCGTGTACCAACAAAGCTCCACTCTTAGTTTATTATCTTAGTGTGGTCAATAGGCGTCTTCTATTTGATAAATATTCACTATACTTACTTCAAATCAGACCTATTTTTTCGAAATGGTGTGTGATGAAACAGGCCCATAAACATATTTAAACCGGAAAGCTGGTGTATAAACCTATCGACTGCATGTCTGTATAAAACCAACAGTAATGGCGTAAGTGCGATCAAGTTTGGTATTAAAACAAATACCCGTTGCCATAATAACTGTGAAATATTCATTGTTTGAGCAAATGCGATGAGCTCATAAGCAATAAATGCTGTGTCTTCTGAAGACAACATCAAACCCTCGCCCACCTTGCCAGAATTTGCTCCAATTGGGTAAGTTAAAGGAAGTTGGTGGAAAAGTTTCCATCAATCCGATCAGAGCTCCCAAGTGCATCAACTTTCTAATTAATTGATGACGAGTCCTGAATATAAATGTATATAGAGACACCTTTTAAGAGGATCAAATAGGTCGTGGTATTCGAAGAAACATTCTCATAGGTTCTGAGAGGAAAAGAGTAATAGAATTTGAAGAAATAATCCAGATTTATTTCTTAATATTGTTTCATGATCATCCGTGAAGAAAAACATGATGTCAATATAAACAACAAATGTTACTCACTTGAATGCCAATAAGTCATAGAATCATGGAATCATATTTCTCTTCATATGTTCAATATAGGAGGTATTTAGAACAACGCCAAAGAGCTTGAGTAAAATAATGAGCACGCAGTTTAAATATCACTGAAACTTTTCTACATATTCGTACCTGTTATAAACGATGTTAGTTATCGCAATATTGATGCATACATTATGCGCGTCCATTCCATGGCAGTCTTGAGGTCACGGCATGTGAATGAAACCACCTCGCTTGAGGGCAGACAGCAATTAGAGCCCGTTCACAACCGCACGCTGCAATGTTCCTTTGAGCAAACAAGAAGTTGTGTATTAACATGTGCTTCACCGACTGTTGAGGAGGGTGAGTGGAGTACGCCTGACTGCATTGCTAGGCTCTGGTGCAGCACTTTAAGTGTTTAAACATTGGCAACAATGCACACATTTGTAGGCGAGGAGGTTAGGATCAACCACCACGTAATCCTTTCCCCTTTTTTATGATAATCCGAACGAGCCATCTTTCAGCTTCGAAGGAAGCCGCTGCAAATCTAATCCTTCATACTTCCTTACGTGCATACAGCGGATAACCACTTATGCCTCAATGTCATTGCATTTACCATATTTCCACTCAAATAAATATGCTATTACTTTGGCTTATGTGTTATTTCTCGAACACATCAAACCCTTAGCGAATGAACGACTTGGCACAGTATCCATAAAACTCAAATTTATTCCTCCGTCGTTTGAACCCTGAACGCAGGTCTCGTTTTTATTGAACCAACAATAATTCGCCGAGTGGTCGTTTGAAACCCTGGGAGGTGTTCCTTTCCGTTATTTTGGTGCTAGTATTGTAAAGGATGTCCTCGAGACAATGGGAGACGAGCAAGTTTCTCTTGTGGGTGTTCTTTTCCGTTATTTTGGTGCTAGTATTGTAAAGGATGCCCTCGAGACGAAGGGAGACGAGCAAGCGTCCCTTGAGGGTGTTCCTTTTCGTTTTTTGGGCGCTAGCATTGTAAAGGATGCCCTCGAGACGAAGGGAAGATAGCGAGCTCCCCTTGAGAGTATTCGTTTCCGTTATTTTGGTGCTAGAAATGTAAAGGATGCCCTCGAGACGTAGTGAGGATAGCGAGCTGGTTTCTTAATGCTCTTATGTGTTTAATCTTGGCGAAGGATACACTTGCTCTTTTGCTTCTTTGCATTGCATTGGTACACGTATTGGGAATGATACACTAGAGACGAATAAAGGCGAGCAAATAATTCTTCGAGAGTACCCTTCTGTGTACTCTCGAGGAAGGATGCACTCAAGACGTGTGGTGGACCGCGAGTTCCTCTCCGAGTGTGTATCTTTGTGATGCGTTGGTGCAAGGATTGCGATGGATGCACCTAGAATGACTGAAGGAAAACGAGCTCCCCCTCGAGAACGTTCCTTTGAGTTGCTCGAGCCTTATGGAGGAGAGTAAGCTTCACTTGACATTTCTCCTTCGTTTTACTTTGGTGCAAGCACTTCAAAGATTGCATACGGGACAATAAACTACATCAAGATGTGTAGTTTCATGTCGAATCCTACACTTTGTGCTCTTTAGTCAATTTCAATATCATCAACCTCATTAAATTACATAAGCAAGTGTCCAGAAAAATACAAAGTCAGTGTCATCAACTCTTTTCTGCATCGAGCTTGCGGCGACTCCCAAGATTGGGAAGAATTCAACGCAGAAGTGAAGCGAGTAAACAGCTGCTTGTAAATAATAGTTATCCACTGACAAAAATTGACGATATCATCAATAGATACGTTGATGCAGAAACGAGCCGCGTTGAAGGAGAGAAGCGAGAACATCTCAATCTTTACTACCAAAATCAAATGAACCCTCAGTAAAAAATCGACAGAGGAGTTCTGAATAATATATTTCGTGAAAAGATAACATGCACAAGCCCGCGAAACAAATTGTCCTTGAACATTTACTACAAGAACAAGAAAGTTAACAATCTCATAGTGAAAACTGATGTCAACGCTAGCAGTGAATTGCTTCAGATGTACAATGTGGTGTACAAAATTATATGCCTTGTGGACTACTGTGAATCTCCAAATTCATATTACATTCGATACACTAAGTGCACCATTGCAAAACGTCTGACTTTCCACGCTTAGGATGGAGGCCCTAAGGAGCACTGCAGCAAAAAGCACAGCATAGCAGAAAGCAGGAACGATCTCATAGGAAACACTTCCATCATCATGACATTGCCGGATGCAAGGCGTTGAAAAATCTATGAAGCATTACCTAGTTTGAGCACAAATCCCTCCCTCAATAGATAACATGAAGCCTTCAACAACGTGCTCAAACTTCACCATTCTCGACCAACAGCAAACAAACAGTGTTGCGAGACTCAACCAAATGCAAACCAATCAGCTCGGCAGCCGACGCTCACGAACATTCAGTCTAACACGCCGTTGTTCAAGCTATGATGGATCAGACTCCACAAAACAAACCAAACCGAGAAGTTCACCAAGATATGGAATATGAGTCTCCCCAACCCTATTGGAAGAGACTCCGGCCAAGACGGAGTGGTTTAACATCGAGAGGTATAAATGGAAAGGACCATCAAATACTTTTGTTACCCTTCAAATTTGTTGACTCCCAAAATAAATAACTGAACCGAATAAGTCTTGACTTCACCTATCTAGATATTTCAAATTCTTGTCAATTTATCTGTTTAAAATCATTTACAGTACACGTGCGATAATATTTCACTTCACCGATTGTTTAGAAATTTATTGTTCATTTCGTTTTAATTTGTAACTATTATTGGAATAATCGTGCAATCAAATAATTCTCTAATCTGCAAAATGTAGAATGTGAGTATAGTGTTAGATTGTTTAAGCAACCTTGTATTTATCTATGTCATTAAAATGTTCATACCCACGTCCCATGCCTCGATTGTGTCAACTAGTAGATTTTACATTTGTTATCCCTGCATTCTTCCAATTTATATTCTGTTCCATGTCCCGTCCTTTGAAGTATCAATGAGCACCATGTCAATTCTTCATGTATTATTGATTACTTGTAGGACCCACTTATATATATGTCTCATTTTATTTATATGAATTAAACATGATTTTTAAATATTTGGTGCAAACGGTAATATAGTTTTATTAATATCTCAGTTGTCTGATGATGCTTCGTGTTTGAAGCGCCGGTCACGAATAGAAATGTCGGTCAATCAGTTGATGTCTTTGACTAACCCTTTGGAAAAGAGGTATTTAGAACATTGGAAAATCTATAAAAAAAAAAAAAAAGGTCACGGTCTTTGCTCAACAATGCCTTTCTCACAAATAACTTATAGCC
>SDVV010041674.1:0-10412 GCA_016164225.1 Gammarus roeselii | reverse complement strand
ACCAGTTCCGGTACCCTCCGCCCCCGCCCCCCGTTTCTGCGCGAACCCCCGTACGCTCGGTGAGTCAAGGTTGCATGCACCGCGCCCTACCTCGCCCACCAAAAGTAACTCTATTTATCCCTATCTAATTCCTTCACAACCGCGTTTCGCTTCACTTATAGCTACTTATATCTGTGGCAAGAGATGGCAAGGATCCTTCGCATCCCATGTCTTGCACACTGTAACACTGATTAATAGGTGGACTAGTGCACTTGATTTGCAATGCAATGAAACGAAATTTTGGATATTTTTTTTTCATTGGGATGCAAGTTCACTCTCCTGTGTAGGTCTGAACGAGATGAGTCTACACCAGTCTGTGTGGGTTTGAATGAGACGAGTCCACACTACCCTGTGTAGGTCTGAACGATATGACTCCACACCACATTGTGTAAGTCTGAATGAGACGAGTTCACAGCACTCCGTGTAGGTCTAGATAACATGAGTCTACACCACTCTGTGTTGGTCGGAATGAGATGAGACCACACCACCCTGTGTAGATCTGGATGAGACGAGTCTACACCACCCTGTGTAGGTTTGAATGAGACGAGTCCACACCACCCTATGTAGGTCTGGATAATATGAGTACACCACTCTGTGTAGGTCGGAATGAGACGAGTCTACACCACCCTGTGTAGGTCTGAATGAGACGAGTCTACACCACCCTGTGTAGATCTGAATAAGATGAGTCTACACCACCCTGTGTAGGTCTAAATGAGACGAGTCTACACCACCCAGTGTGGATCTAAATGAGACGAGTCTACACCACCCTGTGTAGGTCTGAATGAGATGAGTCAACGCCACCCTGTGTAGGTCTAAATGAGACGAGTCTACACCACCCTGTGTAGGTCTGGATAACATGAGTCTACACCACCCTGTGTAGGTCTAAATGAGACGAGTCCACACCACCCTGTGTAGGTCTGGATAACATGAGTCTACACCACTCTGTGTAGGTCGGAATGAGATGAGACCACACCACCCTGTGTAGGTCTGAATGAGACGAGTCTGCACCACCCTGTGTAAGTTTGAATAAGACGAGTCCACACCACCCTGTGTAGGTCTGAATGAGACGAGTCTACACCACCCTGTGTAGGTCTGAATGAGATGAGTCAACGCCACCCTGTGTAGGTCTAAATGAGACGAGTCTACACCACCCTGTGTAGGTCTGGATAACATGAGCCTACACCACCCTGTGTAGGTCTAAATGAGACGAGTCCACACCACCCTGTGTGGGTCTGGATAACATGAGTCTACACCACTCTGTGTAGGTCGGAATGAGATGAGACCACACCACCCTGTGTAGGTCTGAATGAGACGAGTCTACACCACCCTGTGCAAGTTTGAATGAGACGAGTCCACACCACTCTGTGTAGGTCTGAATGAGACGAATCCACACCACCCTGTTTATGTCTGAATAAAACGAGTCTACACCACCCAGTGTGGGTCCGAATGAGACGAGTCTACACCACCCTGTGTAGGTTCGAATGAGATGAGTCTACACCACCCTGTGTATGTCTAGATGAGACCAGTCCACACCACCCTGTGTAGGTCTGAATGAGACGAGTTTACACCACCCTGAGTAGGTCTGAATCAGTCTAGTCTGAATAAACGTTCACGCCTCTAACACAGGTTATACAAATAGGCATGTTGCAAGGTATCTTTTGTTCGGTTGTTCCCCTACAAAGCGTTTACCAGCTGCCCCTGAGAGTATAGAAGCCACAGCAAATTCAAGATGCTGGTGCCTCTTGAACATACCGACTGGAACAGAATCAGAAGGCTTGACATTTTTTTCGATGGGAACACTATTTTCACTCATCATACATAAAGAATTATCCTATCATATGCGGTAGTATATTAGGAAAACATTCATATTTGTTACGTAACTCTTCCTATTATATTGATATTTAATTTTGAGGGATTTTATCTTGGTTCTATAACGCGACGTCTCTCACAATATGTGTTAGTTCGTTACTCGAATACAATAACCTATGCCTTTCTTCACCGATGAAAAATTCATAAACATTGTTGCAAACATTTTCAATGAAGTCAACGTGGATGGTCACAGATGATAAGGCATAGTAAGTAGGTCTGAGACTGGCAGAAGAGTCCATTCTAGTAATAAATCATATTTCAGTACTATTAGCCCAGCCTAGATGTGTTGCCCAGTTTTGAGGCTGCTAGCCGCTGCAAGTCTTGAACAGAGTTTGCCTCCTGCTGCTGCTCCAGTGTTTCCACCGCTCCAACTTGTTGCCCTCCCAGTGCTTGTCAACCACGTTTTTGAAGGCGTTGATGTTGTTGATAGTTACCACATCAAGTGATAAACGTTTCTCATTGTTGGGGTCCTGATTGAAAATAAGTTTTCTCAACTGATGTTCTGAAAAGTTTCAACCGAAATTTTGGTTCCTTGCTTCTATTTCCCTGTTTATAATCTCTACCAAATGGCACTTCAGGACTGACTTTAGTAAATATAATTTGATATTTAACGATTTTCATGAGCTGACCACGAGTCACCTTCTTTCCAGTGATTTTAGCTCCAGTTCTTCAAGTCTTTGGGCAAGTCTTGGATGTCAGTTCTGCGATAATTTTCGTTGCTCGGTGTTGAATCCGTTCCATCTTGTTGATTTTCCCTCTTAGGTGAAGAGACCAGAATTAAATTACCAATTCCATTTGGGTTCGTACGAGTGCAGTATACATTCAAAGCATAACGTTCTTGTGTTTCTAGTGAAATTTTGGCTTATAAAGGCCAGAACTGTATTAGATTTCTTGAATCTAGCATCCGCGTGGCTTCTCCATTCCAGATCATTAGTCATTAATGCCCCCATGTTTCGTTGTCGGTCCACTGCAGTTAGGTGCTTTTCAGCCATCAAGTAGTCGAATTTTATATTGTGGGTTCCAATGTGAATATCTGCGAATCTGTCAACACTGAAGTTCATTTGCCATTGGCCGGTCCGTTCTACTTGTTTACATGAGCATAGAATAGTACCCTATTATAAATAGGTCTAACCGGGCTGAAGAGTACAATCTAGTATAAATTCAATCTCAAGTTTGCCGTACTGCTAGCCCAGCCTAGATGTGCTGCCCAGTTTCAAGGCTGGCTTCAAAAGAGGTTACCTCCTTCAGCGGCAGCCGTTTCTACATTCCTAACTCAGTAGGGCTGTGCATTGTAAGTAGGGCTATGCATTGCTGTGCATTGTTCTAACTCATGAGGGCTGTGCATTGCTGCTTGTGAAGCCGGTTTTTGAAGTGGTTGATTTGATACAATTTAACACATGATGAGGCAATCTGTTTCATATCGTTGGTATCTTAATAGAGATGAAATTTCTGCCACTAGTGTTCTGAAGGCTTTCAACTCAAGTTCTGTCCATTGTTTTTATTCCTTTGATTAGAATCTCTATCAAAGAGCCCTTCAGTGTTGGCTTTAGTAAATATTTATAGGCATCTGTGAGCTTCCCCTTTAGTCGTCTTCTTTCCAGTATTATCAGCTTCAGTTCTTCAGGGCTTTGGGTATGTCTTGGATACCAGTTCTGGGATCATCTCGGCTGCTCGGTGTTGAATTCGTTTATTCTTCTTCATATTCCCCCTTAGGTGAGGGACCAGAATTGGATTGCAAATTCCAAATGGGCTCTTACGGGTGAAGTATTCATTAGAAGCATAATGTTTTTGTTCTTGAAGTGTAGATTTTTTTAAACAAAGCCATGAACTCCATTGGATTTCTTACAGCAGGCATCCACTGGGCGTGACCATTTGAGATCATTGATTATCAATATTCCAAGATCTCGTTGCTGGTCCACTTCAGTCAGGTGCTGTTCGGCCATCAAGTGGTCGGAATTTCTAGTGTACATAACTGCATATTTCGCAACATTGAAGTTCATTAGCCACTTGCCGCTCAACTCTCCTTGTTTATTAAGGTCATTTTGAATAGATATGCGATCCTGCTCTAAGTTCGCTTTATGATGCAGGTGTCGAGGTCTTTTATGTAGGTTATGAATAGGAAAGGCTCGAAAAGACTTCCCACCGATTTTTTCCTTGGCTGTCGAGACCCGTTGTGTGCAGCCTGACACCTAGTTGTGGAGCCACGGTGAAACATTCCTATTTATACCGTGAGCCTGCTATTTTTTAGCCAACGTTCATGTTGAACCTTATCAAACGCCTTTTGACGATCAAGATAGATAAGGTCGACCGCTTTGTTTTAATTGTTTTGTAATTTCTCTAAATTCATCTTGTATATCCTTGATTAGATTAGACGATTCTATCCAAGTGGCTTTGATCAGTGTTTCCAAGGCCTTGCCGTTCACAAAGTGAGACTGATAGGTGTGTAATAATCTAGCTCTTCCATGTTTCCTTCTGAACATATGTGATGTTTCCCCTCTTCTAATCTTCTAGAATGCTTTCAGTTCGCATAAATTGATAGAATATTCCTGTCCGTGGACTGCTAATGATTTTGGAGAGATTCTTCATATTCTTTGTTGCGGATCCTCTGGTTCTGTAGAACTGAAAATGTTCAGTTTGTTGATTTGCTCCTGTACTTGATTGACACTGAAATTAATATTACAAAACGGCCGTTATAGGCCCCACAAATCTACTTCTGGAATATAGTTGGTATCTTCAGCTGTGAAAACCCTACCGAAGTAGTCGTTGAGTACACTGTTTCGAAGAGGACTGATACTATTACGTACACCCCACCCGTCTCTCGTTCAGATATGCATATAACGCTTTCGGATTATGCTTAGCCATTCTAGATACATTAATCTCATTGCTTCTCTTTGCGCTTCTGACCCCTTTGTTTACTCCTCTGCCACCCTGTTTATGTGTTCGTTGGTATTCTGGCTAGAGATTTGTTATGTAGACTTCAAACAGTCCCTACCTATAAGCAATGGCTTCTTTTACTTCGTTGTTTACCCATGAGGGATTATTTATTTGTATTGTTTACTTCGTTGTCCTACTTTGTCTATAGAGAACACGAAGCAGTCCTCTGTGGCTCATCTGAAATTGTAGTTTAATCTTGTTGGTTCACATTATTTTTGATGTACTGCTTTTGGAATTCTATAGTATTGTGATCATCTATTTTTATTTTATTCTTCCCATTATATAATCTTCTGTCGATACTACAAGATCCAGTATGTTTCGATCTGTGGTTGGTTTTTCCGCATATGGTTTGAGGTTGTTGACATTAACTAGTCGCATCAACCTGTCACCCCGTCCTTGGGCTTCCCGAGTTGCTCAGTTGATGCCAAGACGGTTGAATCACCCATTATTATCGTTTCGTGGGAAGATGAGATTATGTACTCCAATGTGTCATGTAGAATATCTTCTTTCTTTTCTGCTATTTTTGAATTTCGACACACTGGTACAATTTTCAGCAACATCATGCCAAGCGGCATAATGTCTACACGAATAATCTCATATGTCATTGTTGTTGTTGTAGTCCTGTGAAGTATTATTAAACGAGTCTTTCTATGAGGTACGACAAGGTTGTCTACAATGATCATCCTGAGCTATGAATTATGCCTAATTTCCACCGGGAAATTTTGCTCGTTCATGTCCTGTCATCACTCGTTGATTCCAACGATATCATATTAATTTGAGTTCACTAAAGTTTAGAAACAACCGTTTTAGGCATCAGTGACTGGACGTTTCCTACTAGCGCTTTGATTCTTCCTCTGTCAATTGTCCTAACTCTTATGCCTGCTGTTGAGCTCTTCTCATCGTGGTTTCATCGGCTAGCGAGGCTATGTGATACTGTCTGTGGAGTGTTGTTTAGTTTCATAGCCTTATATTCTCTCTCGCTGCTCTGTGATTCATATATTACTAATACCTCATCATTTCCGGGCATGATACTCCGCTTGTTTCATCATGTGCAATCTTTCCCCGGTTCTTGGATTCCGCTTGTTTCTCGTGTTGTACAATTGTGTCTGCTCTACAATTCTATTTTCCCGGTTCTTGGGTTCCGCTTGTTTCTCGTGTTGTACAATTGTGTTTGCTCTACAATTCTATTGTTAATCACCTGAGACAAAGCTAAATGTAATGTTATAAGTATATAAAAACTAAAATTAAAAAAATACAATAAATAGTGCATTTCTAATTCTTCTTAGCATTAATTATGTCTTTCCTGTATAATGAATCAGTGCTACAGTACAGTAGATACATCGCATTTTTTATTTTATTTTCCTTCTTGCTTAACGTGACCGCGTCTCTTCTCAACCTCCGGTATTAAACGCTGAAAACTCAATGGATATTTAAAAATACTTATTTGTCTTCATAAACAACGATCAATTTCAGTGTTAAATCAATACAAATCCGTTTCGAGCTTAAATAAAGTATATAACGTTTCAATGATTGATTTCTGTCTTTTTTTTAGTGGAATCGAAGTAAATTCTTTCTGTTTTTGTATAGAAATATTTTGTATAGGGGACAGTTGAACCGAATTTACTAAAAAAGTACTTATTATAATAATTTCACTAATTTGAGAAACAAAATGCGAGCCTTGATGCAGTGAGTAGATACCACCTCCAGTCGAGCCTTCCGTGCTAGTCCCTACATTCTGTGGTTCCCCTCAGCGCTCGCAGACAATGCTAGGGATCTTCCCAGCAACAGGGCTGCCAACCGGGCAGAGTTGAGGATACTGGTGGATGCCGAGGCTAGGGATCTTCCCAGCAACAGAGCTGCCAACCGGGCAGAGTTGAGGATACTGGTGGATCATGTAAAAGCAGGTTCGAACGTTATACCTTATTCTTCGGTTGCACCCTGAAGGTTGCGAGTACAAGATATACCGGACCAGCAAAAACAATTGATGAAATGTAACTGAAATTGTTTTCTCTCTTAGGTCATGAAAAAACTACTACAGAGCATCAAGGCTGTTATGCCACACTCTCGCGCTCGGTTCCGCACAAACCGATAGTCGAACCTATTTTGTGGCGACACCATTCTGGGGAAGTTTTTTATTTGCCATTAACTGCGAATATTTGAAAAAATCGTCGGTATGAAACTGTTTTGTCAATGATAATCAATATTATTACCTCAAGTGTCCCATCTTTTTTGTGGGTATTTTGGGAAAAAATTAAAACTATTAGACAATCGGTTTTTGAAACATCACCTCATGATTTTTTTTGGTGGGCGGGATACTCGCCCTACAAAATGTATGACTTTCAATCTCTACTAGGCACAGGTGGCGTGATATTAAAAGAACTAACCTTTTCGTCACTTTCTCTTGGTTGAAGCGTCAGTGCATAAAAAGTGAAGTAATTTGCAATTAGACGGCAAGCTTAAACAATCGCCCCGCAGGCGGCCATTGTCAAGGACGTCAGGCTTTAAAGCTCTTTTGTGTTTGAAGAACGTCAGGCTTTAATGCTCTTTTGTGTTTGAAGAACGTCAGGCTTTAAAGCTCTTTTGTGTTTGTTGAACGTCAGGCTTTAAAGCTCTTTTGTGTTTGTTGAACGTCAGGCTTTAATGCTCTTTTGTGTTTGAAGATCGTCAGGCTTTAAGGCTCTTTTGTGCTTGATGAACGTCAGGCTTTAATGCTCTTTTGTGTTCGAAGAACGTCAGGCTTTAATGCTCTTTTGTGTTTGATGAACGTCAGGCTTTAATGTTCTTTTCTGTTTGAAGAACATCAGGCTTTAATGCTCGTTTGCGTTTGATGAACGTCAGGTTTTAATGCTCTTTTGTGTTTGAAGAACGTCAGGCTTTAATGCTCTTTTGTGTTTGATGAACGTCAGGCTTTAATGCTCTTCTGTGGTTGATGAACGTCAGGCTTTAATGCAATTTTGTGCTTGATGAACGTCAGGCTTTAATGCTCTTTTGTGTTAGATGAACGTCAGGCTTTAATGCTCTTTTGTGTGTGATAAACGTCAGGCTTTATTGTTCTTTTGTGTTTGATGAACGTCAGGCTTTAATGCTCTTTTGTGTTTGAAGAACGTCAGGCTTTATTGCTCTTTTGTGTTTGATGAACGTCAGAATTTAATGCTCTTTTGTGTTTGATGAACGTCAGTCTTTATTGCTCGTTTGTGTTTGAGAACGTCAGGCTTTAATGTTCTTTTGTTTTTGATGATAATCAGTCTTTATTACTCTTTTGCGTTTGAAGAACGTCAGGCTTTAATGCTCTTTTGTGTTTGATGAACGTCAGGCTTTAATGCTCTTTTGTGTGATAAACGTTAGGCTTTATTGCTCTTCTGTGTTTGATGAACGTCAGGCTTTAATGCTCTTTTGTGTTTGGAAAACGTCAGTCTTTATTGCTCGTTTGTGTTTGAGAACGTCAGGCTTTAATGCTCTTTTGTGTTTGCAGAACGTCAGGCTTTAATGTTCTTTTGTGTTTGATGAACGTCAGGCTTACATGCTCTTTGGTGTTTGAAGAACGTCAGTCTTTATTGCTCTTTTGTGTTTGAGAACGTCAGGCTTTAATGCTCTTTTGTGTTTGAAGAACGTCAGGCTTTAATGCTCTTTTGTGTTTGAAGAACGTCAGGCTTTAATGCTCTTTTGTGTTTGAAAAATGTCAGGCTTTAATGTTTTTTTGTGTTTGAAGGACGTCAGGCTATACTGCTCTTCTGTGTTTGATGAACGTCAGGCTTTAATGCTCTTTTGTGTTTGAGGAACGTCAGGCTTTAATGCTCTTTTGTGTTTGAAGAACGTCAGGCTTTAATGCTCTTTAGTGTTTGTTGAACGTCAGGATCCTTCACTGTCAGAGAAGGATCCTGAAACACGGAGAGCAGGAAGGATTATGGGCAGTGGAAGGGACTCATGTAAACTTAGTAATCTGCGAGACTACTATGCCGCCATGGCACTCCAGCATCGATAGGTTTGACGGCAGAGTCACTCCGAGGGTGCGGGCTAAGACGCCACCCCTCCCCCTTCCTTTTTCTGGTGAATTATGTATACATCTACCGTTCAGATTTCCTCGATGGCATCTTTGAAAATGAAACTCCCTCCTCAGGTTGATGCAGACCCTCACCTTCCTTGAAAGTATCCTGGTTACGGCATTGTGTGGCGGTCAGTAACAATGTCCCGGAGAGAATGTGTGGGTGTGGTCAGATTAACCATGATCATATAAGTACCCATTTTTCTTTTCAATGATTCTTATGAGTCAGCAGCAATATTGAGAGCACGTCCATGTAATGGGTCGTAGAGAACGTGCCAATCTATTATTCATTTAACAAGTACTTCAACAACATATTGCATGTATTCTAACCGAACATCGTCATCATTCTGACAGTCCCTCTCCAGCACGCCTCCGGAAACGTCCTTCCCAAGGCTCTCATGCTCTTCCATAAAAGTACCCCGCCGCATCCGGGAACGATTCCAGTGTTAACTCAAACTCGATCGTTGGGGACAGTGCTTGCCAAAAGAACTTTCCCCGCCGTAGTCTGGCCAAAATGTTCGGTACACTCAAAAAATAACCTTCGCGCAGTCGACGGGACAAGAACTGGTCGAGTGAGTCTCGTCCGACGTCCTCGCGGCCCCGGTGACGTCTGCAAGATTCAGCACCTCGTGGCTGGACGAGGAAAACCAATCCAGGGAATTGGCCAAGGATCGCTTCAGGGGCGCAAGTCGGTTCTAAGATCCGCTTCCCAACTGAGGATGCAGGGAGACAATCCCCACTTGATGATGAGTCTGGTGAGGTCCTGGTGCTGGGGCTGGATGCCATTGGCGGAGGGGAGATTTCCAGGAGTGCAAAAATGTTTTTTTTCAAAGTGAACAGAGAAGAGCTTTACTCTGATGGTGGCAGGTTAGAGTGTGTCTGCTATCGCTGTAACGGAAGGGCCAGAAGTCTTCTGTCTCAACTAGTTTGTTTGCGACCAATGGCTGGAATTAGACCGTAACTCTGGACTGATTCGACCAGCAACGAGCCCCTTTCAGCACCCTTCGTGCCCTGCGTCACCGTCATGTCCGGAGCACAGGTGCTGGTACCGAAGAGAATGTTAATCTCAGTAGACCCTAATTTTAGGAATTTGTTTGGTCATATCTACACAAGCTGACGAGTAGATGAATCGATAAATGAGTGAATCAAAATTCATTTTAATACAAACCTAACTTCCGGAACGAATAGTTCGTTCATCGAACTATCAGGACCTGATGATCATCAATCCCAGACAGCTGAACATATCTAGTAATTTCTCTACAATCCAATAACATTACATATACTATAATTGTCATGAGTCAATTATTCGACCCGACCTACCCTCCTCACTCTTTATGTGCTACCCAAGCATCGGCTTCACAGATCCAGTGTTAATTAAGCGCCAGCAGTCTGTACGATCACACAACACACATAAAAATTATATAACAATTATCATTTTGCCTTCTGTTTTTCAAAAGGTAGAGTTTCAATCCATCTGTTTAATGGCCTTTCGTGTTTATCTGAAATACTAGTAAAACTTGCATGTCAA
>SDVV010041673.1:0-10413 GCA_016164225.1 Gammarus roeselii | reverse complement strand
GAATGATGCACTGTGTTTTACTTGTATTAACTTTGAGCCCATTTGAGGAATACCAGTCCATTATGTGGGTCAGCGCTGTTTCTGCATCCGTCTTCAGCTTTTCTAATTCGTTTGCTGGTCTAACGAACAATAGTTGAACATCGTCTGCGTATAATGTCATTCTGGCGTTGTCGAGGGGAGTTCCACAATTTATGTCGTTGATAAACAGGAGGAAAAGAACATGTCCGAGAATCGAGCCATGTGGAACGCCGAAATTTACCGGCCTTGGAGAAGAGGTGATCGTTCCATCTAACACGACAGACTGGGATCGATGCCTGAGATAGCTTCCAAACCAGGGTGTTTGGATGTTTAGCTGTAGCAGTTTTTGCAGCAAAATGTCGTGATTTACACTGTCAAATGCTTTTGAGAGGTCCAGCAGCACGAGTCATGATAGACTGTTTTCGTCCATAGCTTTGTATACGAGTTCGGAGATTTTCAGTAGCGCGTCTTCAGTAGAGGTCTTCCGTCTGTATGCATACTGACAGTCATTGATCAGGTTTGCCTCTTCTAGGTAGTCAAGGAGTTGACGTGCAATGATCTTTTCCAAATTTTTCGAAGTTACTGGCAGGAGGCTTATGGGTCTGTGATTTGAAGGGTCGTTTACCTCCCCCTTTTTTTGGATAGCTTTGATTAGTGCTTGTTTCCAATTTTGAGGGAAGGTATTTGTTGCAATGGATGTGTTGATGAGCAGCTGAAGATATGTCAGAATGATTTCTAAACCGTCCTCGAGGTACTGTAATGCTATACCGTCGTTCCCACAAGAATTTGTATTTTTGAGCACATAAATAGCCGAAACAATTACCAATCTGCTTACCGGGCTTGGTGTCCACATTTGGTTCATCTTGGTGGATGAGTCGTTTTGAGATGGAATTGTGAACCGAGTTGGCTTATGCGTCACCGGGGTTTCGTGAACCCCCGAGGAAGTTTAGTTGTGTTCGTTCATTACCTCTTCGTATGTGTGCTTTCCAACGTTAGCGAAAAACTCATTGAATGATTCTGCTATTTCTGTAGGGTTATCATAATTTGATGACTTTTTTGGTTTCCTGTGGGGCACAATGTTGTCAAGGATGTTCCAAGTCTGCTTCGGGTGGTTTTTTGCATTTTCTAATTCAGCAAGGTGCGCATCTCTTTTTGCTTTGCCTATTTTTTTTACGCGTTTCCTCATCGGTTGTATTGGTATGGCGCTATTGGTATGGCGCTATTGGTATGGTGCTATTGATATGGCGCTATTGGTAAGGCGCTATTGGTATGGTGCTATTAGTATGGTGCTAGTGGTATGGCGCTATTGGTATGGTGCTAGTGTTATGGCGCTATTGGTATGGTGCTAGTGGTATGGCGCTATTGGTATGGCGCTATTGGTATGGTGCTATTGGTATGGTGCTAGTGGTATGGCGCTATTAGTATGGCGCTATTGGTAGGGCGCTATTGGTATGGTGCTAGTGGTATGGCGTTATTGGTATGGCGCTATTGGTATGGTGCTATTGGTAAGGTGCTAGTGGAATGGCGCTATTGGTATGGTGCTATTGGTATGACGCTATTGGTATGGCGCTATTGGTATGGTGCTATTGGTATGGTGCTAGTGGTATGGCGCTATTGGTATGGTGCTAGTGGTATGGCGCTATTGGTATGGCGCTATTGGTATGGTGCTATTGGTATGGTGCTAGTGGTATGGCGCTATTAGTATGGCGCTATTGGTAGGGCGCTATTGGTATGGTGCTAGTGGTATGGCGTTATTGGTATGGCGCTATTGGTATGGTGCTATTGGTAAGGTGCTAGTGGAATGGCGCTATTGGTATGGTGCTATTGGTATGACGCTATTGGTATGGCGCTATTGGTATGGTGCTATTGGTATGGTGCTAGTGGTATGGCGCTATTGGTATGGTGCTAGTGGTATGGCGCTATTGGTATGGCGCTATTGGTATGGTGCAATTGGTATGGTGCTAGTGGTATGGTGCTATTGGTATGGCGCTATTGGTATGGCGCTATTGGTTTGGTGCTATTGGTATGGCGCTATTGGTATGGTGCTATTAGTATGGTGCTAGTGGTATGGTGCTAGTGGTATGGTGCTATTGGTATGACGCTATTGGTATGGTGCTAGTGGTATGGCGCTATTGGTATAGTGCTAGTGGTATTGTGCTAGTGGTATGGTGCTATTGGTATGGCGCTATTGGTATGGCGCTATTGGTATGACGCTATTGGTATGGTGCTAGTGGTATGGTGCTAGTGGTATGGCGCTATTAGTATGGCGCTATTGGTATGGCGCTATTGGTATGGTGCTATTGGTATGTTGCTAGTAGTATGATGCTAGTGGTATGGCGCTATTGGTATGGTGCTAGTGGTATGGTGCTAGTGGTATGGTGCTAGTGGTATGGTGCTAGTGGTATGGTGCTAGTGGTATGGCGCTATTGGTATGGTGCTAGTGGTATGGTGCTAATGGTATGGCGCTATTGGTATGGTGCTAGTGGTATGGCGCTATTGGTATGGTGCTAGTGGTATGGTGCTAGTGTTATGATGCTAGTGGTATGGTGCTATTGGTATGGTTCTAGTGGTATGATGCTAGTGGTATGGTGCTAGTGGGATGGTGCTGGTGGTATGATGCTAGTGGTATGGTGCTAGTGGTATGTCGCTATTGTTATGGTGCTAGTGGTATGTTGCTAGTGGTATGTTGCTAGTGGTATGGTGCTAGTGGTATGGTGCTAGTGGTATGATGCTAGTGGTATGGTGCTAGTGGTATGGTTCTAGTGGCATGATGCTAGTGGTATGGTGCTAGTGAGATGGTGCTGGTGGTATGGTGCTAGTGGTATGGTGCTAGTGGTATGGTGCTAGTGGTATGGTGCTGGTGTTATGGTGCTAGTGGTATGGTGCTAGTATGCTGCTAAAGGTATGGTGCTAGTGGTATGGTGTTATTGGGATGGTTTTAGTGGTATGATGCTATTGTTATTGTGCGAGTGGTATGATGGTATTGGTATGATGCTAGTTTCAGTAATGTAAATCAGTCACATGTCCTGGCAACTTATTCACGTTAGTTGTTTGGTTGGTTACATGCTTATTATTATCGTTTATCATGGTTTTTAATGTATGTTTGGGTATGGTAGATAATAGATCTTCTCGCTTTGTTATAACTCATGCGTTGAGTATATTTCATTCAGTTTTGTATGTTCTCTGTACAGTTTCCATCTTCGATGCAAGGTATTGGGTATTTTATACAATTATATGGATATTAGGAAATATAACGTTTTTATCTGCACTGTAGAACATTATTTCAGGTACAATTTAGTTACATGTTGTATATTTTTAGTGTTTTATTTATATTTTTACATCCTGGCACAATGTTAGATGTGGATATTATAGATATATACAATTCGATTTGTTACAAACTTGGTCTTGTTGTTAGGTTACTGTATGTTTATTGTAGGACCATACTTCAATATTTAGGAGGAGTTAGAGGAGTCCCATAGGTTAAAGCTCGTTGCGTATATGCCTATTTGTATAAGTACACCGATTTACTATCATGGATGGCATAGTGTGGAACAATTTTTTATGTTAATTTGAGCAGAGTAGAGAATAACGTAGTTATTTTATTATTGTTTTATGATTTTTTCCACGATAATCATAGGAATGTATGTATAATAGATGTAAATCCGTACTGCATCTATGTGGAATTTTCGTCATTGAACCCTAACAAGTGTGTAGTTTAGCGTTTTAGTAGACTATCTACTGGATGGATGGGTCCTGGTGTAGAGGTGGCTTACACTCTGTGGTGGTCATTAGGAGTTAGTCTAATTTCAACGTGAATTTGCAAGTTTATGTGGATATCGGTCTCAACTTCAATGGGTTTGTTGGAGAGGTTATCGAACAAGCTGCTGATCGTTGTAGTGATTTACTTATGACGTCAGTGAACAGTTGCCCAGCTTTTTATGGCCACACTCTTTGAGACTCATGTCAGGCCCATTCTTAACAACTGTACCTGTGTATAGATTCTTAGTTATGTCCTGGATGTGACTTTGCTCGACGTTGTTCAGAGATGATGGGCTAAACAGATGCATGGTATGTCTGAGGTATTGAACCATGAATGGATGCAACCACTAAATTTGTTATAAATCAGTGGTAGATTGCTGAGAAGTGACTAGTAGAGTTCGATATTATGACACAGTGGGCTTGGATTTTGTCCTAGTAGAGTCATAGCATCAGTTTGGTATAGGAATTCTTTCAGATTGAACGGGTATTGTAGTATTATTTATTTAATACGCATGAAATCAGTGTTCGTTTTATACGTCAGATATCTTTTTCGGTATGACTGTAAAGTTAGTATACGGTCTTATTCATGAACCACATCACCTTATGATTTAAAGTACACGATTATTTCACTTCTATTTATTACAAGATCAGTAATGTACATCGCATCTTGTACTGATTGACCATACACCTTCCATATTGGTGTAGGATTCATCATCTGGGTGTGATAGTATAAACCGTATATAATAGTTAATCATTGTCGGTTGGGGTAGAGTAGAGAATCCTATTTTGCTATTTTATAGTTGTTGTTGTATGTTTTGATTGGTTATCGTAGGAATATATCTGTATTAGGTATAAATTCGCATAATTTCGTTGAATGTTGAGTATAAAATACTTTTAATTGAATGTAATGATCCAAAATTAGGTATGTTTTACCTCGCGACATTAGATTAAGGTCCGGTTTCATGTCGTCTTGGAGAACTAAACTACCGGATTTCTGTAGAGTGTTAGTGCTAAAATTCTTTATTAGTATAAAGTACATCTCAATTATGTTATCCGCTCGCATGTCTTTACTAGATGCTTATTCCCGCATGTCTTACTTGTATAAATGTTTGTGATCGGTTTGCTGTTTATACACTTTGAAGTTATTGAATAATTCAGGCTTTGTTGTGAGATTTCGTTCCAATTCAGAATATCTGACTTATTCGAGCATTCACAATATCCACTCTAACCCGTCCTTACCCATCTTAACCTATCCTAACATAATCTAGCCAAGGATTTTTTTCCCGTTGCATATTTATGCTATGTTTTTCTTCATTGATTTAGGCATTATACATATCGAACCTCTCCACTTGGCTCTATAGTTTTTACCAGTCTTAACCAGTTTATTTCGCTTTGCTTGTTACAAGTCCAGTAATATCGACTAGTTTCAAGTAATGTTAGGTGATTGCTCGTTAGAAGAGTTCCAAACGATTATGTAAGCTTACCGCATGTGTCAGTGATTGTTATGGGTGTTAAAGCGTTAGCAAGTTTTATGGATGGTTTTACTGTTAGAATAGGATTCTTCGCTGTAATGTTGGATTGGTTGTTCCTATCATTTTTCGTATATTTTAACGAATATTGAATAAATTCACTCTAGCATTTTACTACAGGTCTGTGATGTAAGGTTTGCAGTTACCAACATCTAGGATATGTCTAACGTGCATAATTAACGAAATATATATCGATGTACGCAAACATAGATCAATTATCAATGAATGCAGAATGGGTTGCCATACACTGCCAGATGCAATAACCCCTAGGCAATCTAGTAATCCTAACCAATACTTATATATTCTCATTCAAGTTTGATGGTTATGTATGATATTTAGTCATTATTTTGCGCGATTTACATATCAAATCAATCCACAAGGTTATATTTTAAGTTTTTTTTTTATTATAACACTTCATGTACACATATACCCACATTTAAACGTGTATTTAGAGTTGGCGTCGGCTAATGCCGGCCTTATTCAGGTGTATACAGAAGGGAGGTGCCGGCATATGCTGGCAGCCGGCATATGCCAGCATAATTCAGGCGTATACAGGAGGTTGGTGGCGGCATATGCCGGCATAATTTAGGCGTACACAGGGGGGATGGTGCCGACATATGCCGGCATAATTCAGGCGTATACGAGGCGGAGGTGCCGGCATATGCCGGCATATACAAGGGTCGATGCCGGCACAATACAGAGACATACAAACATGTGTATAAGTATTCAGGGTCAGTTAACATCTGTAGCATTATACCTCTGATCTGGGTTTTTCCATTAGAACAAAGTCCCTTGCTTTTGTTACAAGATAATTATTGTAGATCAGCTTCACATCATGATAGGTTAAAAGAAGTAATCATCCTAACCTAATCTATCATATTCTATCCAAAAATGATGTACTATCAATCGAGATTTCCTGCTTACGTATGATTTTTTAAGATGTTATTCACACTCATCAGAAACATAACATAACCTAACCTAACCTTATGTATGGTATTCAGTCATTGATGTTTACATAGGAAGCCCTCCACATGACTCTAAATACCACTTTAACACATATTTTATTTAGTTCGTTGTCACTCTCGACCCATATTAGTCAGAAGAGAGATCTCATTTTCAAACTTAGATGGATTGAATGTTACAAGTAATTCATATGTAGTGATCAGCAATCACACTACATTCGTGCAGTCAATCCAAATTATTACAATTTGTACATTCTTTCGTGTCTATATAATCAGTAATGTCAATAGTAGAAGTCTTGTCAAGATAGTATTAGAAATATTGTAAATAGCAACGCATAAAATTACCATAGCAAAAGAATAAAACACACGACCTAAAACTGTAGGTACAGTCATATGCAAACAAACATGGCAGATCAGGGAATTATTACGTTATTAATGATTCTGGAACAACAACACACAATGCCATGAGGCATTCTCAAACGCAACAAATTAATGAAATTTATTTATCTGAAATCATCCAACAAGTTCATTGGAAACACACAGCAGAACGGTTTACGTATGAACCATAATACCAACGTTGTTTATTATTTTCGGGATGAAAGCAAGTGTGGCTGCTCCCGTGATAATTAAACTACTTATAACTTCTGTCAAGTCAACACTACAACTTGTTCGTACTCCAAGTGAATTTTTTCAAAACTTTATCGTGACTGAATTAAGGTTTTTACCTTAATTATTATTCTTTTGAGAGATAGGATACTATCTTGATTCACTTAAATGGTATAAAACTGCACCAACATAAAAACCTACATCACACATTTGAGAATAAGATAGGAGTCATTGCTACCTTGAATGAAATAACATAATTGTCAACGATACCCAACAAGTTACTACCGGCCCCTTTTAAGTGCTGACTCAAGAAATTTATCCTGATCAAGACCCTATTAAAATTAGGGAAAGAAGAATCCAAGCAAGACCCTAATAAAATCAGGGAAAGATGAATTTTAAAAAATCGACAGGACTTGATCGTTATGAGTAGATATTAATTAACTTTATCACAATTTTTGCTTCACAATACAAGTTGAGTATTTAAAATACCATATTGTGTGTTATTTCAGATCCTTGGTGTGTAAGTTCTATTGTCATTAAGTAATTAATTAATCGATTAGGTTCTTCTGACTAGAAGGATCTACGATACATATTTGTTTCCAGCTTTATACAATCGGATACATGGTCTCGCTCTAGGTTAACCTAATTTACTTCAAAACCTCCTGTCACTTCATAACACCTTACTCAAGTAGCCAAGTTATAACTTCAATAGACTGACTTGGCTCTGTTACCCCTCGAAAATTTAAAATTCTATTGAAATTTTGAATTTTAAATTTTTGTTTTGAATTTTTTAGTTATGTATCACGTACGTTCGCTTGAACCTAGACATGCACATACGTACACAGCCCTAAACAGATACATATATACACAGTTGATGACCGAGGCGAGCAATGTTAGGTTTATTGTTTTCCGAAAAACAACATGTAATCAAGTTATATTAGCTTGCTGCCTACCGAGATTGAAATCAGTGTCACGTTGAGTGTAAATGGGGCAGGACGGCTTGTCCTCAAATAGACAGCAATGAATTTTCACGTGGCAAAAAATAGTTTACGTGTCCCGGAAGAAGAAATCTCCGAAGATGATATGAGTCGGATCGAACAAATATTGACTAGTGTTGAAGATCCCAGTTATCTCAGAATGGGTAAAACAAGAATCAAAAGAGTGGGAGATAACATTCATATATGGATGAAGGAAAAAAGAAGTCGGCTTTGGGTAACTGATGTCGACGCGTTACAGTCGTATGTAACAAAGTTCAAGGGAAATAAGAGAGCAAATCTAGAAATTAATATGATCCAAGTGGAAAATCATCACCATGACTGTAATAAAACTGAGGTTGAGGAAAACAAATTGTACCTAACAACAAAAGAAAATCTGGATCGTATGCAACAATTCATCAATGAAGAAGATCAGAATGATTTCAAATTGGAGAAGTTTCGAATAATAAAGGTTCAAAAAGAAGAAGAAATACATAAGTGGATTCACGGGAACGGAACAGCCTTCGGTATTCGCATCAAAGATATGATGGAGTTTATGAAGGATTTTGAGTGTAATCTGAAATATAATGATGATTGGTATGGTGTGATGTACGAACCATGCTGTTTCAAATCAAAGAACTAGGTAGATGGTATTGATGATGCCAGCAAGGTCTGTAAATAATGGTAGTAAAACTAATAATAGAACATTGAAATCTTTATTAACTGTTTATATTATCCGAAACTCAAAAGTTAGGCAATGAATTGCATTAAAATACATCAAGTCAATTAGTCAGAGGTACCATCGAATTGTAGAAATCAGTAAGAGAATATGTTTCAAGGTATAAAACGAAACTCAAAATGTCGCTCGTCACAAATTTAAACATTGCCATAGTACCTATCTTGGGGGTGAATGATCTAGATGTGATACAGATTGGTTGGATATAAATCAGAGTCCGATCAGATCTTGCTCAGACAGGTTTGTGAATCTATTGTGGAAGGATCGGGTATAGCTCGAGACACCGTTTGTTCGAAAGTGATGGGGTAACGGGGTCTGTAATCTGTGCAAAAAATATTTTAAAATGAATAAACAAAAAACCACCATTATTGTGTGACGACATCTGAAACAAAGTCGTTGTCAAGAATATGAAAAATATAGGAAAGAAAAGGCAAATCAGAGGTGCAAGTCGTCAAAGGATGTAGCGACAGGAGGGATTGAAGAAAATTAGGTTAACCATGGGCAAGACCAAGTATCCGATTGTAAGAAACTGGAAACAAATATGAATTACTAATAACATTCAATCCATCCAAGTTTCAAATGGGATCTCTCTTCTGACTTATATGGGTCGAGAGTGACAACGAAATAAATAACATATGTGTTAAAGTGGTATTTAGAGTCGTGTGGAGGGCTTCATATGTAAACATCAATGACTGAATACCATACATAAGGTTAGATAAGAATAAGTTAGGTTTATGATGGCTGTGGATAACATGCGTGAAAGTGATGTAAAATTGTGTCAAAAAAATCAAGAATCATACGAAAATAGTTAAAACAATCAAACAAACATATGAAAAATGGATGAAATTTGCTAGATCGAAATTGGAAGTGTGCATCAAAACTGCAAAAGATAGATCAAAATGAAGAGTCAAGTGGAGATATTTGTTACGCACAAATCCTATAACACTGAACAAATCATATGTAAGCAGGAAATCTCGATCGATAATACATCATTTTAGGATAGAATAGGATAGATTAGGTTAGGATGATTAGTTCTTTTAACCTAACATGACGTGAAGCCGATCTACATTAATTATCATGTAACAAAAGCACGGGACTTTTTTCTAATGGAAAAACCCAGATCAGAAGTATAATGCTACAGTTGTTAACCGACCCTGTATATGTATACAAATGTGTGTATGTCTCTACATTGTGCTGGCATCGCCTGAATTATGCCGGCATATGCCGGCACCAACCTCCTCCCCTGTATACACCTGAAATATGCCGGCATATGCCGGCACCTTCCCCCTGAATACGCCTGAATTTTACCGGCATATGCCGGCACCGACTCTGAATATACGTATAAATGTGTGTTGTGATATTAAAAAAAAAACTACGTAAAAAAAGAACCATGTGGAGTGATTTCATGTGTACATCGCACAAGATAATGACTATATATCATGCATAACCATCAAACCTGAATTAAAATATGGAATCATTCGTTGTAGTGTATGACAGCCCCTTTGACATTTATTTATAATTGATCTATGTTGTCGTACATTGATATATATTTCGCTAATTACGTACGTTAGACATATCCTAGATCTTGTTCACTGCGAACCTTACATTACAAATCTGTAGTGAAATGTTGGAGTGGATTTATTCAATATTGGTTATAATAGACGACGAATGGTAGGAGGAAGAAATCCAATATTACAGCAAAAAATCATATTCCAACAGTAAAACCATACATAAAACTTGCTAAGCATTAACACCCATAACAATCACTGACATATGCGGTAAGCTTATATAATCGTTCTAAACTCTACAGTCTACTATATATTTATATA
>SDVV010041672.1:0-10413 GCA_016164225.1 Gammarus roeselii | reverse complement strand
CGTCTACAAGAACGTACATAATTCACGTTGAACATAGATGAACTCCAAAAATGACAACCAAAGAGTATAAACCACCTCTACACTAGGACCCATCCATCCAGTAAATTATCATCTAAACGTTAAACTACACATTTACTAGGGATCAATGACGAAAATTCCACAAAGATGCAGTATGGACCTACACCTCTTAAACATACATTCCTATGATTCTCGTGGAAAAAAAAAACGTAACATCAGGAACATACATAAAATAGCTAAATAAGGTTCTCTACTCTGCCATCATTCACATAAAAATTGTACTACATTATGGTATCCATCGTAATAAATCAGTCCATTTACACAAACAAGCATAAACAGAATGAGCTTTTGCCTAGGGGTCTCTCTAACTCCTCCTAAATATTGAAGAATGGTCGTACAATAAATATACAATACCCTAACAGCAAGACCAAATTTGTAACGAATCGTCTGTTCTATATCTTTAATAACTACGTCAAATATTGTATCAGGATGAAAGAAGATATATTTATCACTATAAATGAACAAAATATAACTAAATTAGACCTGAAATAATGTTCTATATATTAGACACACACGTAATATATCCTAAATTGTATAAAAAACCAACAGATTGCATTGAAGATGGAAATTCAACAGAAAAGCAACAAAACTGAAAGACCTATACTAAACTCACGAGATAAAACAAAGCAAGAAGATTAATTCTCTACCATACCCAAAACATACATTAAAAACGTGATGAATGAGAATGAACTAGCATGTAACCAAACAAATAAGAAATGTGTTTAAGATACCCAGACATGCAGGCGACACAACTGAAACCTATAGTAAATACGGTATAGTACATACAAAATCTAATGAAATTACCCACAACATCAGTCCATAACAGGGTTGAATTAACATATCTTTAACTAAAGTAACTACGGCTAAATCGTAAAAGATGTGTCATATATACATATAAAAACTACCACAATGATGCAACAACCGACCCCCTTATGCCTGAAATAATGTGGAAGCTGCAAGCCTTAAGTACCCTAAAATGCCTTAAACTGTATGAGTTAACTGATCGAAATTCCGTAACACTAAAAATTCAACATATATAAATCGATCACTACTAAGTATATATAACATAATATTTTAGCTTACAGTAAATCCATATCGTTCAGGTATTTTTGCTATTGGAAAAACGCGTCAATGGAATACTGATATAACTGTTTCAAAACTGGGTAATGCAACATGGGCTAGATAGATTCTCGACCGTAGGTGCTGCATCATCCCACAATACATACCTAAACTCGCCAATAATTATACTAATAATCCATACTAATCCTATAGATAGTATATACATATGAAATAAATAGATGGGAAACACAGAACTTTGCCTGCAATCCTATCTTCAGGCTGGTACAAACACTAAGGCTGCAAATTGAGTTATAGGACATGCCTACCACACTAATCCTATAAAAGAATATATAGTGATAAATGAACAAAACATACAAAAGTATCCCAAGCCCCTACCACTACGAACCCAATCAAGCATCGATTGAGTCAATTATACCACAACTAGATAGGAAAACACACGTATATATCCACAGAAAAAATATATAAATATAATCCATACATATATATATAATGATATATACACTCATAACGTATCAAACGTGACACGGAAAGAAATTTATAAGACAAGAAACAGGTAAGAGCAATCTCAGATAATCTTCCAGGAGCACATCCAACTTTTTGCCTAGGGGATCCCTACGCCCCGCCCCACCAAAAATTTGGAATAACACTAATCCTACCAGAACCGAATAAATATAAATAACGAGCAACAGTTAGTGTCCAATTAAACTCCACTACAGCCATCTAAAGAAGAAAAAACATATATATAAATATAATATATCAAAATACAGTACAAATTAAAATGTTCATAACATTAACCTTGCCAATCAAGGCCGTAAGCCTGCTTCCATCCCGCCGTTCCCCCCTCTTTCGGTCTCCCCCCCTCCCCTCGTCCGTTAGCTGACTCGGGCACAAAACCAGTTCCGGTACCCTCTGCTTCCGCCCACCCCGTTTCTGCGCTAACCCCCGTACGGACCGGTTGAGTCAAGGTGCATGCATCGCGTCCTACCCCGAACGGCTCTTTTATCCCTATCTATAATCCTTCAGTAGGCCGTTTCGGTGGTATATATACTACTCCTATGTACGCGTAGGGAAAACAGATGGCATATATTTTTCATTGCAGCGAAGATGCGTTCATCGGAAATGCTGATGATGTGGTTAAGTTCAAGGTTGTTGATTAGGCTCTTAGTCTTGGAATAGTACTACAGTTAGGGTTTGCTTCGCTGAAGCGGGAGCTAGTTGGCTAGCACATTTAGGGATTCGCTGGGAGTGTAACGAAACGAGCCGGTTGTGATACGCATAGCGTTGCTTGCGATGATCGAGAAGGGTTCGAGAGATTTTTTGGCTGCTGAACCGTAAACAACGGCTCCGCAGTCATTGCGTGGGCATAAGTTGTTCTGAACTACGTCATGCCGGTATCCATACAGGCAACGAATTTCAGAGATGTTACCGCGAGCTTAAGCCCTGCTGACCTTTTGCAGCAGGTCTTCAGGGCTGTTATGTGGGGTCGCCATTCGAGTTTAGGGTCCCACACAAGACCCAGGAATTTTATCGAATATTTGTATATTACAGGGCTGGTTTCAGATGTAATCCGGGCACAAGAGTAAAGTGCATGCATTTAGTTTTAGAGGGCGAGATCAGGAATCCGTTTGAGGAAACACAATTCCAAACTTGATTTAGATACTTCTGTAATTCACTTAGGCTTAGGTGTCTGTACTTTATTTGTTGGTCGCCAACGTATAGTTATGAAAAAAGTTTTCCGTCACGGGAAGAATGTCGGATAGCGGGTCGATTTTGAGGATAAAAAGTAACACTGAGACGCTTCACGACAGGACGCCCATTTCTTGAGGATACGACGGCGACTAAGTGTCGCCGAAATTTGACCTTGAAAGTACGATTTTGCAGAAATTGGTGGATTAAACGTGGTAGGCCTTCGCGGTGGAGATTCTTAATGATACCTCATTTCCAAGTGGTGTCATATGCATTTTGAACGTCTAAAATTGTGGAAAACACATGTTCCTCTTGGACGAAAGCCAGTCGAATATCTGATTCTAGTCGTACGAGGTGGTCCGTGGTGGAGTGGCGCTTTTGGCCGCCGCACTAGATGTTGTTGAGGGTTGCATGCATTTCCAGGTAGTCGACAAGGCATGAGTTTATCATTATTACCGTTATCTTACAGAGACGCTGGTAAGGGCAGTGAGGCGGTAGTAACGTGGGTCACTGTGGCATTTTTCGGGTTTGGGTATCGGGATAATTACAGATTCCCGTCATTGATCTTCAACAATTGAGTTTGAATACATTATGTTGAACACTTCATAGATGCTCATGAATGCCTTCAGGGAGATGTTCGATCATATTGTTTCGCAACTGGTCCGGACAGGGTGAAGTTTCACGAGTATGGTATGGAGGGAAAAAAATTGGTTGTCGAATCCTTCGTTTGTGAAAGTGAAGTCGATATGTTCATTTTCTATATATATTTTTTCCAGTTGAAAAGCAGCCGTATAATTTCTTGATTGCGATTTCTGGCTAAAAGTCTGTGCTATTTCTGCGTAGGAAGAATGAATGATGCCTCCGTCTGAAGTGATGCGGATAGGTTGCCCGGGGAGTCTATGGACACGTCTGACTTTTTCCCACACCTGGGAGAGGGAGGTTTTCGTTAATTGTGTGGATTAATTAGATCCAACTTTCAAGTTTCTTCTCCACTTCAAACTTGCGGAACACGGCAGATGCTCTTTTCCACGGTATTTGGTTCGTGAAAGACCGTGTGCGACAGAAGGCCGTATGCAGCCTTTCACTCCAGTCAATGCTTCTTACACCTACCTCCGAGCACCACCACGGTTTTGGAAAAAATAATTGAAGGAAAATATTGGCGAATGCATGTCGCTGGTGCACTTTGAATTTTCGCGTATTAATAGATGACGATGTCGTGTTCTGCCAAGGCGTCGGGGATGCCATCTGCATCGCGCCACACAATATGTCGCCGAGTAATCCTCCCGGGCAGCCTTTCCGGTGGTTGAATCGAAGTTCTTGTGCAGCAGATTTCTTTGGTTGGCTGGTGAGAAATGATTTGATGACTGGGTTATGGTCGCTAAAGTGTGATGAAGGCAGAACTTCTCAAACGAGTTTGGGTACCAGTGTGGGGGAGCATATGGATAAGTCGATGGCGGTTTCACTTCCGAGGATGATTCGGGTGGATTGTCCGTCATTGAGAAGAATCAGGCTGTGAATGTCTATGATGTCGGCCAGTATCGCTTTCCTTGGGTCGGCTCTCATGCACCCCTACGTTTCGTGGAAGTTGTTGAAGTCTCCAAAGAGGAGTACGAGTGAGTGCAGTTGGTCAAGCAGTTTAGTCATTATTGCTTCCGAGATTTCGTGGCATCGTGACGAGTAGATAGTTACTACTGTAGTTGATCTTCAAACGGATATTTTCACAGTGAAAGCTTGGAGTACTCCTGTCCTCAGGGGAAGGGGATGGTGAGGTACACTTGGTGGATCACGAGTGACACTCTGCCGTGTGCAGTCACATTATCACGGCCTTCGCGGCAATGTATGAAATATTGGAGGATTGTGAAGGTGGCGGCTCTTGGAGACCTATCATCAAAAGCTTATGGGTGTCGATTAAGGATAATAATAGATCTTTCTTATTTATATATCCGTGGCAGTTTCGCTGAAGTATTGTGCTGTTTTTCATTTCGTGCGCGGTTGACGCGCAGATCTTATTGATCTGGAGTGGTCGCGTCGTTTGCAAGAACTTTTGTGGTGCAGTGGCTCTGGGTTTGCCCAGGTGTCCTAGAGCAAGAGCGATCGCGAAAGCGTCCACTTTCTGTAAAAACGTGGTCTGATAGAACCACTGCGTTCGCGGCTGTGAGTTATCTTGCATGAGGACGCACACCGCTATCATGAATGCGGTCACTAGGCTGTGTGCGATGGTGTTACAGTAAGATAGGAGTGTTGAGATCATGTTATTAGGTAGTATTGACGATGTGTGAATATCGTCTGGGGGCTTGGGTTCACTTGTAGATTCAACTGCTTTGGCATAATTAAGGCGAGTTGGATTTTCGTCGTGACTGATTTGAACAGCTTGTTTCCTTGTGACTCTGCGGTCGTTTGTATGATTACCATTTCTTTTTGGTACATGTGCTTCGGGCAGTCGCAGTCGCCTGCCCAATGGAGGCATGAGCAGTGAATAACACGTAGGTTGGTAGGCTTTGCAGTCCTTGTCGTCCTGCTTGCCAGCGCACTCCTCACAACGTTGTGGTACGGACGGCTTGCAGTATTTGCACATTGCAGACCATGTCGCAATTGGGTAAGTTTTTGTTTTTCCTTGTTCACCCGGGATTACTATGAATTCCGGTGCGTCAGGTCTTGGGAAGGTGATTGAGAAACTTTGGTAACTCCATAATACTTCGCCATAGAAACCTGCTGCAAAAGCACTCAGGTTAGTTGCGGGGGTGTAGCAGGAAATGTACGTTATTTGTTTGGTAGGGTTGAAAAACGGATGTAATTCAAGTCACTTTGTATTATTCGTCCATGAGGGTATTTTTTGTATATAGTTACTCTGTTCAAATTTTACGACGCGGGTCAGATACTTCAGTCTCTGTTGCGGACGGATTCCGGTTCACCTCCTAGTTGTTGTGAGAGTTAATTCATCATAATGAATCGATTCGTTGAGGGAGCAGATTTGCTTGAACCGTCGCTACCTTCTTATGCGCGTTAGGAGGAAGTGAGGAGGGAATGGTGCGGATCTTTTCTCATGGTTGGGAGGGTCAGCCTGGGAGGAGAGCATCGAGGCTTTAGCCTCTAGTTAAAAGACCTTGTGGTCAATATGGAATCCGAGAGGCTCTTTTTTCATCTTGGGGCAATCTTTGTATCCCGTGTGTTCGTATTTCTGGCATTTAAGGGGCAGTGGTGGCGTTTCTTTTAGTTATGATTTTTTTGGTGCGATTTTTGCTTTTCCCACACAATCCTCGTATTTGACGAGTCCGGCGATGAACTTATCAGCTTGCTCCACCGGGAGATTCTCAACGTTAACCAAACCTGAACTCATTAAGTTGGATGCGGTATGATTGTCCAGGATTCTTGGCATATTCTGGTCTTGGAGAGTATAGTGTCGCTTTGAAATTTGTACCTACTTGGACGGTAAAGCTCTCGTTGCTGCTGGTGGTGATGTTCAGGACTGGGCGGCCAGTAATGGAGCCCAGTTCTTCTCGTTGAGTGTATCGACAAAAATCTAGTCTGTCCTTGGCACCGAATGCAATTTTTCAAATGTTCGGGAAAGTTGTTGAACAGGTTGTGTTCATTAAAAGGAGAGAACAACATCTTCCTTGCAGATCTTTGAATTCGGTTGGGGTGGAGAGTCGTTGAGGTAGTCATCGGCTGTAGAGGTACATGCGTTGGTTGCGGATTCCTTGTTTTCTCGGTTCTTCACGATGCATTGTAGTCTTGTGCTACACAAGTGCTTCATACGATGCATAGTAGGTCTTGTGCTACACAAGTGCTTTATACGATGCATTGTAGTCTTGTGCTACACAAGTGCTTCATACGATGCATTGTAGGTCTTGTGCTACACAAGTGCTTTATACGAGGCATTGTAAGTCTTGTGCTACACAAGTGCTTTATACGTTGCATTGTTGGTCTTGTGCTACACAAGTGCTTTATACGATGCATTGTAAGTCTTGTGCTACACAAGTGCTTTATACGATGCATTGTAGGTCTTGTGCTACACAAGTGTTTTATACGATGCATTGTAAGTCTTGTGCTACACAAGTGCTTTATACGATGCATTGTAGGTCTTGTGCTACACAAGTGCTTTATACGATGCATTGTAGGTCTTGTGCTACACAAGTGCTTTATACGATGCATTACAATTCTTGTGCTGCCAAAAAACACGTGCTGTCGCTGCAGATTTTACAAAAAACTTTTTTCTAGTTGACAGGGTGGGTTGTAAGTACATAAATCAATAAATGTTGATTAGATTACAGTCTGTTTGGGGCTCATCCACCGGAGCCCTGACGTCAGCAGTGCGAGCTCCTCGGTAGGGAGCTCATTTAATCAGTTCTGGCGCGTTCGCCTCATGGATATGCGGCCAATTAATAATTTAATCGAGCTGTAGTTATTTAGAATTTTCAACTGTGGCATGTATGCAAGCGGCACTCCAGTGCACGGGGCAATAATACTTCAGTAGGTATTTATTTTAAGAAGAATGAAAAATTTATGGGTGGCTTTCCACAAGGATATTAGTGTCTGTGCTCTCTAATTAATATGCCGAACTACACTGTGTGTGGCAGAATAATTTATATTGTGACGTAACTTAATGTTAACTGTTTTGTATGGACAGATATTTTTACTGAAAGCGATTACCTTGTACTTTCCTGTCCGTAGGGTCAGTGAGTAGGCTTTGTAGCGTGATTGACGAATCCAGGTAAACTCGTCGAGCTGACGCAAATGCGCCGAGCTCCAGTAGGGGGGAGGGGCTTCATCCCTACAGCCGTTGGTGGCACACAGGTCATGGTTGCACGAACGGTCTCATGTCTGCATCCATTAGCAGGTTACGAGTTAGCAACGAGTGCCCTGGGCACAAGCGGTTGATGAATATCTGGTCTTTCCAGTTGAAACCTCGTTTCCCATTCGCCAACCGAGGGTTTGACTGGAAGATTTTTCTGACCGCTTTGTTCCACACATCGAAATAATGGGATGTTATTTGGCGACTAGTGCAAGGGAACCAGCCTCGGTAAGGGATGGTGCTGATCTTTCATTGGTCCAGCATGAGCTGGGATCCAGCAGAGTTCCACCCCTTAGCTGCCTCGGTCTTTGTGAAGAGGTCGCGCTGTATTGCAAGCAGAGCGTGGTGTGTCAAATGCAGAGATTTATACCGAGTGAGGGCACTCAGTGTCAGATGCGAGTTGTTGGGTAGAATACATTCAAGGCAGGAATTGACATGAAATTTCAGGGTAGTCGAGGTTTGGCTGGCGACTGTACATCGCATCGACCAATTGTGACATCAACATACGAAAAGTCTCTGTTATTAAAATTGGGAAATTTTAAGCTGTACACAACGTGACCACGGCTAGTCTCAGACCGGGCTGACATTCACACAGATTCCGGATAAATACAAATTGTTTGCACCGGCCGCAAGCAAATGGATGAGATTTAACGTTGGTACAAATAATGAAACGGAACAATCATCTGATCTGAGACGGTCGAAGATCCGATGACAGGAAATATCATTTCGATGGTGAGGGCATAGGTTGGTGCTTAACAGAAACCCGCCACCTTTATGAAACACATTCTTATATTAACCTCACCAGGCCACGAGCTCGTTTCGAGACAGCCCGGAACGAACAATAGCTCGACCTAAGAATTTGTGCAATTATGTTCTTCAAAGGTGAACACGTGGAATGCATTTATATGATTCACAAATATTTCTTGAAACGAAGTATATTCAAAGACAAAAGATTTAAAAACGCAATTTCACGACGTGAGTGGAGTCCTCCTCACCATCCGTAGATTCCACGATCCAGTCAAAATAATCCTTGGCCTGGTCTACCCCTTTCTCGAATAAGAAATAGTCTCCTCTATTGATTCAAAGAGTGAATAATAGTCGGGTTTATTCTTTGCACATCATTAGAATTGAGAGTTGAAGTAAGTCATGCCTCAGTTTGATCGTCGTCAAATCAGGCACAGCCTCGTCTATCTGGTCTGTTTGATCGACGTCAAATCAGGCACAGTCTTGTCTATCTGGTCGGTTTGATCGACGTCAAATCAGGCAGTCTCGTCTATCTGGTCTGTTTGATCGACGTCAAATCAGGCACAGTCTCGTCTATCTGGTCTGTTTGATCGACGTCAAATCAGGCACAGTCTCGTCTATCTGGTTTGTTTGATCGACGTCAAATTAGGCACAGTCTCGTCTATCTGGTCAGTTTGATCGACGTCAAATCAGGCACAATCTCGTCTATCTGGTCTGTTTGATCAACGTCAAATCAGGTACAGTCTTGTCTGTCTGGTCTGTTTGATCAACGTCAAGTCACGCAAAGTCTCGTCTATCTAGTCTGTTTGATCAACGTCAAGTCACGCAAAGTCTCGTCTGTTTAGTCTCATCAACGTCAAGTCAGGCAAAGTCTCGTCTATCTAGTCTGATCAACGTCAAGTCAGGCATAGTCTCGTCTATCTAGTCTGATCAACGTCAAGTCAGGCAAAGTCTCGTCTATCTAGTCTGATCAACGTCAAGTCAGGCATAGTCTCGTCTATCTAGTCTGATCAACGTCAAGTCAGGCAAAGTCTAGTCTATCTAGTCTGATCAACGTCAAGTCAGGCATAGTCTCGTCTATCTAGTCTGTTTGATCAACGTCAAGTCAGGTAAAGTCTCGTCTATCTAGTCTGATCAACGTCAAGTCAGGCATCGTCTCGTCTATCTAGTCTTTGATCAACGTCAAGTCAGGCATAGTCTCGTCCATCTAGTCTGTTTGATCAACGTCAAGTCAGGCATAGTCTCGTCCATCTAGTCTGTTTGATCAACGTCAAGTCAGGCATGGTCTCGTCCATCTAGTCTGTTTGATCAACGTCAAGTCAGGCAAAGTCTCGTCAATCTAGTCGGCTTCATCCAAGTCAAGTCAGGCATAGACTCGTCTATCTAAAGGTGTAGTTCGTTGAAGGTAATCATCAAAAGTCTGATCCATGAAGTCATTCATTTTAGTGATAACACACTTGATAACACTTTTAGTGATAACACACAGAACGCTTGGCCCCTTTACCAGGAGTCAATAACTGCCTGCTCTATCAAGTCAGGAAAGTCTTTACGATGCAGTCAATGACGTCTAAAAGCTGGTGATATGCAAGCGTAGAGTCGATGGCACAGTCAATACATTCAAGTGACGAGCAAGACGACCATCGAAACAATAGTGGGTATCGTGAGGACGCATCGCTTATGACACGAAATATTTGGAACATTTTGTTTCAAAAATAAAATCACGTTTGCTGCTATAAAAAAATTTGCTGCGCAACAACAAGAAAAGAGTTACGCCCGATTTGGTTACTCTTGACCAGACATTTATCTGCGCGAAGGCTTGTTGTCACGGGTACCAGCAACATATATAGACTGCACGGGAGTGCAGGGCAATATCTCTACTGTGTGTAAAGGCTTGTTGTCACGGGTACCAGCAACATATATAGACTGCACGGGAGTGCAGGGCAATATCTCTACTGTGTGTAAAGGCTTGTTGTCACGGGTACCAGCAACATATATAGACTGCACGGGAGTGCAGGGCAATATCTCTACTGTGT
>SDVV010041671.1:0-10413 GCA_016164225.1 Gammarus roeselii | reverse complement strand
CGCCCACTCCATACAAACGCAACACCCTCCACAGCGCTTCCCTGTCAATTCTGTCGTGTGCCTTCTCCAGATCCATGAAGGCCCAGAACACATCCTTTCCTTTGGCAAGGTACTTTTCACATACGTGTCTCACTGCAAATATCTGATCGGTACACCCTCTACCACTCCTAAAGCCACACTGTTCCTCTCCAATTGCGCAGTCCGTACTGTCTCTAATCCTTTCGATCAGCACTCTCCCGTACGTACAACTTACCAAGAACACATAACAGACTGATACCTCTCGAGTTGCAGCATTCATTTTTATCTCCTTGCCCTTATATAGCGGAAAAATGCAGGCACGGCGCCACTCACTCAGTACCACGCCTGCCGCAAAACACAAGTTCAGTAACCTCACCAGCCATTCGACAATCGTTACTCCACCCTTCTTCAGGCACTCGGTCGCAATGCCATCCAAACCAGAGGCTTCCCCTGCTTTCATCACGTCCACCGCATCCTGCACCTCTTCCCTGGTAATGTACGCAACAAGTCTTTCTCCCAAAATTGGCATCTGAGCACCACCACCCACAGCAACTATGTCAGCCTTTCTGTCGTCCTCGACATTCAACAACTCATCAAAATACTCAGCCCACCTCATACGTACATCACCACTTTCCAACAAGAACTGGCCTTTTTCATCTTTCACCCCTTCCTCCTTTCCGGTCTCTCCCTTCCTCACCCTCTTCACCTCTTTCCAGAACATTTCTTTGTTTTCCTCAAAATTCTGGCACACCCGTATTCCCCACCTATCATCAGCGTCCTGTTTTGACTCTCCTCACCACCCTTTTCACCTCGTTTCTCTTCTCTTTGTTGCTTTCATAAGCCACCTCCGACTTCACCTGCAACCACTCCTCAAACGCTCCTCTTTTCTGTGCCACTGCCAGTTTGACCTCCTCGTTCCACCACTCGCAGCCTTTCCTTCTGCACCCGCCCACACGGCGCGCACCACACACCTTCTTCACATCTCTCAGGTCCTGCCCTCTCACGTTGTCATATTCTTCCTTCGACGCCTGCTGGAACTCCTCGGCTCTAATTTTCACATTCAGTCCAATCACTTTCACTTCCTCTCTTCCTCCTCCCACTCGTTTGTTGCCCTTCCACCTCTGCTGCTCCACTCTTAATCTACCTTCCACCAGCAGATGGTCAGACGCTCCTCCACCTTCCCTCTCAACACCCGCACATAACAGCCTCCCCACCACTCTCCTCGACATCAGCACAAAATCCATCAGTGCTCTCTCCACCATTGCACCATAGGCCATCCTTACCCATGTGTACTTGTGAATATCTAGCTTCTTGAACAAACTGTTACCGACCATCAACTCCTGCTCCATACACAGACCTATCAGATTTTCTCCACTGTCAGTTCTACCGGGAACGTCATACCTTCCTATCACATTCTCCACCACTACATCTCCAACTCTCGCATCAAGGTCACCCAGTACAACTACATTGAAATGACCTCCAAAACTCTCAATACACTGACTCAGGTCAGTCCAGAAATGCTCCCTCTCTTCTTCACTCCTCGCGCTGCCAGATCCGTAAGCACTCACAAATGCCCATCTTTTTACGCCTAACTTAACTTTCACCCACATCAATCTTGAGGACACCTCCTTCCATTCGGCAGCGCTACTAGCCAACCGATCACTCAAATCAAGACCACACCTTCTCGTGCCCAACCTTCCTCCACACCAGACTTCCCTCCACTTACCACACCGAACTCACATTCGCCCTTACCTTTCAACTTTGTCTCACTCAGCGCCAACACATCAAACTTTTTCCTCACAAACATCTCACCAATCTCCCTCTTCTTTACATCATTCGTACTACAGCATCGCTCATTCAGCGATCCTAACAATAGGGTTCAGAGACGCTTGTGCCGCTCCTCACCCCGCTCGTCTTGCCGTCTTTGAGGAAAAGTTTTACAGAAAACGGGATTCCCAGCTCCTTCGCTCCGTCCCTTGTAGTCGCCTTTTACGACACGCAGGGGTTACGGTAGCACGATTATACTCCCGGCTACGGGCACCCTTTTCGTCGGCTTCTACGACACGCGATGGATACGGTAGCAAGATTCTAAAGCCCCGGAGAATAGAAAACCCAAGTTTCTAAGAGGGGAGGCCAGATATACACAAACCCCATGGGCACAGGACACTCATGAATAAATCACAACGGTTTTGTATCTAACCGCCTCAGAATAAGTGACTTGATTGCTCTGAAGCCGCTGTCAAGCAGCTCATATTTGCGCTGTCATGTCAATAGTAAACAGTGAGCATTCTTAAGTGGTATCGGTAGAGCCATATGTGGTGTGTATAATATCGGTAGAGCCATTTATGGTATTTATGGTATCGGTAGAGCCGTATAGTATATGGCATGTGTGGTATCGGTAGAGCCATATATGGTATGTGTGGTATCGGTAGAGCTGTGTATGGTATCGGTAGAGCCATATATGGTATGTGTGGTATCAGTACAGATATATATGGTATGTCTGGTATCGGTAGAGCTATATATAGTATGTGTGGTATCGGTAGAGCCATATATGGTATGTATGGTATCGGTAGAGCCATATATTAACTCTTTTACTTGAGTGAAAGCTGGTTTTAGTCCACAAATATTTAAAGAAATTAAAGCGGGGTCTGAATTCTCAAAACGGCGAAATGACTTGTGTGTCAATAAAAGAACATGAAAAAAAAGGAACACGCCCCTGAGAGGGTAACACACTGTAGAGTTGTCCCCTCATTGGAGAGTTCTATCCCCCCACATAACCCAAATGCACGCACCTTGTGAGTTTTTTGGTCATTTGGGGTTGGCTTGTGAATTTAGACCTCACATTCGTTTTGACCACGAGGAAAGGGTAGGTTGCTGGACCACATTATTACATACGATGAGTGCGAATATTATACCTCTACATATTCGAGACTTGATTAAGACTGTGCTCTGCTGTTGATCCAAAATTATGTTTAATGACTGCAATTGTTTCAGTGGCTCATTAATTAATCACAATGTTCATTTGAAATGTTCCCATTTAATGTAATAGCCACAATATAAATCCCGTGTTGATTTGATTTTATTACACTATTGAATTTATTAAAATCACAACATGCGTGTGTCATTTATTCTCTTGTACCCCCTTTACTCACTCTAATTAACGACATGAAAACAATCATATCCATAAGGCAACCAGCTAATGGTCGCGGCAATGGGCCCGTTTGCGCCCTCGTGTCTTTTGTGTCATCAAATAGCCAATAGCGTGGAACACCCACCGATGGAGTGCACCGCACTTGCGGCAGCTCGACGAGTTTTCTTAAATCCCATTTCATGCTGCAAAGCCCTACGGAGAAGCTTACTAAGGCCTACGTCAGTGAGCTCCGGTGGTGATGAGGTTGATGGGACCGTTTGTCCTCCTGCAGCAAGCTTCCCCAGGGGGACGTTGACTTGGTTGTCATCGTCTTAGAGATCTAGCTGTCTCTGGGTTACCCGAGCTCTTGCATATCTTGCCACCCAGTGTACTTTCAGTCTACACAACTGTCCCATGATTGTTTTTTATTGTATTAATAAGTGCGAGTGCATCCCTTTTGACTTATTTAATCCAGATTAAGCACCGACACTCTCATCTCGCTCGCATTCAAATGACTAAATCTTTAGCATAGTAACAAGTGATTGTAACGGAAGTGTCTTTGTGTGCCAGAGAATTAAACCTGTGCAGATGTGTATATGTTTCTGACACGTTATTTTTTTTGTTATGAATTTTATACCTACGACCCTGCACCTTATATGAAAATCATAATCCTATTGCTGTATACTATAGTCACAACCCATGTTAGCCGTCGACCATTTTCTTTTCTTTCATAATCTTTCACACTTCGACCATGTCACCTCTGAATCAACGCTTCTCCAGCGAATAAAGGTTTTGTATCAGGCTGTTCACTTCAACGTATCATTGTAACTTGGGAGGTTAAATTGAGTTTGGTGAAAGTTGAATTGTTGGAGGAACAGAAGGTTAGAAGAGGAAGTTGAAGGTCATCGTAGTGAACTGTGTCTCGATTAGGTTGATTGACAACCCCACAGAAAGTTAGAAGAGAAAGTTGTAGGTCATCGTAGTGAACTGTGTCTCGACCAGGTTGAATGACAACCCCACAGAAAGTTAGAAGAAGAAGTTGAAGGCCATCGTAGTGAACTGTGTCTCGACTAGGTTGATTTACCACCTCACAGAAGGTTAGAAGAGGAAGTTGAAGGCTATCGTAGTGAACTGTGTCTCGACTAGGTGGATTGACAACCCCACAGAAGTTTAGAAGAGGAAGTTGAAGGCCATCGTAGTGAACTGTGTCTCGACTAGGTTGATTGACAACCCCACAGAAGTTTAGAAGAGGAAGTTGAAGGCCATCGTAGTGAACTGTGTCTGGACTAGATTGATTGACAACCCCACAGAAGTTTAGAAGAGGAAGTTGAAGGCCATCGTAGTGAACTGTGTCTCGACTAGGTTGATTGACAACCCCACTGTAACAATATCTCGAGAAGAGTTGTGAACCATTCCCAGTGGCGCCATAACAATGAGTCCCAAAATTATCAATTTTACTGAATACCCTTTGTTACTAGTTTAGTTTAAGAATTGTGAGTGTTATGTTTCACTAGACACCTTTGACGCCAATAATTACCAGGTGTTAATAATCACCTTACCACTCAACAATCTTTCCCTAGTAGGAGCCGTAACATTGGTCCCTGCAGTTGTTGCGTCCTTCGCCATGGCTCGCCATTGTTGTCGCGCTGCAGAGGCCGCAGGCTTACATTATGTGTTTATGGAGGCCCAGCAATCGGGAAGTAGATAATTGGACCATTGTTCCCTTGCTGCCTATCAATTTGGTCGATACCGCCGAGTGTGAGATTGAAGTTGCAGAGGCGATGCGCACTGCATTGTTACAGTCCGAAATATTAGGACAAAATGCAGTAAGTGGATACCTGTGGCAGTAGTCAGTCTGGTGGCAGTGAAATATGTATGTAATTAGTGTAGTTGTATAAGTTTGCAGTCTCGCTGGTAGCGGATCGCATCAGTTTCTGTTATCCATTCTGGGCATCACAAACAAGCAGATATGAATATGTTTTTACGTTATTCAAATTCAGACTTGGGGTGGATGGATGATTATTCATTTTATAGATCATTAACACTTTATTTTAGTATTTAGTATTTCTTCTTGCTTGGGCTCTATATTATTTTTCTCTGCCCTTTTTTCATGATGATAAATTTTGAATTTGTTATTATTTCATGTATCGAGGTTGGTTGCGACAAGGTGACCCAGGGAGGGGACGTTTTCGTGGGACCCGCGGGACTCGGGGACCCAGGGTTTCGGGAACCCGGGGGACTTGGGAGACCAGGTGGATTTGGTGGGATCCACTTGGACCTTTCTGGGGCCCCTTGGGACACCCTTGAGACCCTTTAGGACCCTTTTGAGAAACTGTGGGACCCTTTAGAAGCCCCTCTAAATCCTGGAACCTCTGCTCCCCCCTCCCAACGCTGTAAAACCCATACACAGAAAAATGTTTGTGCGATGCATGAGTAGAACAATTGACCATTACAGTCCGCGGAATGCTGGCGCAGAGGGCAAGGGTCGCGTCGAGGCTGGTCGAGGTGCGTCGAGATCAGTCAAAACATGTTGAGGCGAGTCGAGTTGGTCGCGACGAGCCGAAACTGGCCGAAATAATTCGAGACAAACCGAGATGAGCTGAGGCGAGGGGACTCGAGGAGCTCGGGAAGACCCGGGGGACATGCGTCACCTTCCGGGATTCATCGAGCTCTTTTGCGACCCAAGGGACCAATGCCCCCCCCGCCCTATCCCCTTGAACAATCAGTGCGAAATCAATACTCTGAGCAGTTTTTCTGCCCATGACGAACCTGCTCTTACTTTCTTGTTCACGATTTACAATATTATAACGCTGGAGTATTTGTGCGGGAGTTTGTGTTGGTGATTTTGTGATTGGGTATTTTTCTTCAGTCTGTGCTCGCTGCGCGTGCATGGACCATACGCAGTTTCTGGGGTTTACCTGGACTGCGCAGCTATAAAACCTTGTGACGCGTTGCGGTTGGAGTCAATCTAATCCGTGAAGCCACAGACCTTTTACCAATTCTTGGAGTTCTGAGTGGTTGGAGGCGGGGATTTGTTTTGTCTGAGTCTTTATCTTGCCTGACTAAATAAATTGTATTCGAAATCAAATAGACCGTGTAGCTGGAAACATTGTGTTGCGTTGCTGTCGGAGTTGACTTAGTCCGAGTAGCCGTGAAGCATGTACCAATTTCGACGATACTATCTGTGCGCACTGGCGTATGGACATATACATGAAGTTCTGAGGGATTGGAGGTGAGGATTTGTTTCGATTCATCTGAGTCTTTATCTTACCTAAATGAATAAATTGTATTTAAACAACTAAACCGCGTAGCTGTAAATATTGTGTTGCGTTGCTGTCGGGGCTGAATTTGCCCGTGTAGCCACTGACCTGTAACTAATCTTGACGATGCTACCTGTACGCACTAGGGTGCGTATATATACTCTTCAAGTTCAAAAGGATTGGAAGCGGAGGTCCGTTTCGAGTAAGCCTTTTTCTTTTGCGCACCAGCGTGCGTCTGACATTGCTAAAATTTTCACTTCCTTTCTAACGTTAAAAGTGTTATGTTTTTTCCTCGCACACCTAGGCGTGCGAGCCTATTGGAATCAATGATCATCGAGCCCTACGGGGGAGCCTATTATGACTCGCGTTGAGGCTCGGGTGGAAATGAGGCCCAAATCAAATCAAATCAAATTCAGACGAAGGCTGAATCCCTAGAAGGGTGGTTGCCGAGGGCAAGGTGCACCTTACACTCTTCTCATACACTCACACACATACCAATATATAGTCCTTTATCGCTAAATGATCTGGCAATGAGAACGCCACGCACACTTTGGGTCGGGAGTGTGGTCCGAGATCAGTGTTAGCAGTAGAGCCCGAAAGCTTTCGCTGGTTTACTCCGACTACGTCCTAATTTTTGGGCCCTCTCACTCCCACATCACGGAGCTGAGGCTTGGGGGCGAGAGCAGAGGAGAGAAAAAGGTTGAAAGTTTTCGAGATGAAGTGTCTGAGGAGCATGGCTGGAGTAACGCTGAGAGACCGGATCACCAAGACGTGGTTCGAATCAGAACAGGGATGGTGAAGAAGTTGGAGAACAGAGTGTATTCGCGTGTACTGAGATGGTTCGGGCACATGGAGAGGATGGATGGAGGGAGATTGGTGAAAAGTGTTATGAATGCGGAGGCGAGTGGTCGCAGGCCTAGAAGTAGACCGAAGTTTGGGTGGATGGATGGTCTGAAGCAGGCGTTGGGAAGGAGAGACATGAATGTGGAGGTGGCGAGAGAGCGTGCAATGAACAGGCGTGAGTGGAGAATGGTTGTGAATAGTTGATTTTGACGCTGCTCTGATGTACTTTCCCGCCCTTGGCATCCCGCTGTCGGGATGGTCGTGGGTGGGGAGGGGGGGCGGCCATTATGACGCGGCGAGGGTAAACCAGTGAAAACTGTCAGGCCCTGCTGCTGACGACGGTTCCTCGGTGCATTCGGGACCCAGAGTGTAAGTTGAGGGGCTACCGGCCGGACCCTTTAGCACAAAAGGGCTAAGTTGTGTGAGGGTGTGAGGTGCACCTTGCCGTCGGAAACCCCCCTTTCTGGGGGATGCGGCCTAGTGTCTGTATCTGTATCTCACTCCCACGTCCATCCGTTTCTCAGCGAGACGCCAAGGTCGGGAAAGTGCATCAGGGCCGCGTCAGAAGTAAATTGAATATTGTGTGCAGAAATTTGAGATAACAATTTGTTCAACGTGACGAACGTGAAACAAATCTGTAATGTAGAACGTATTTGATACTGCTTTCATTTGAAAGGGTAAGATACATTTTACGCTAGGTGGATAGATTGTTGTTTCCATGTTACAAAACGCAACACCTCACACACACAAAAAAATTAATTTGCTGTTCTATTCTGTTCTTACCGCATGCCAAGTATTATATCAAATTTACGTATGTACAGACACACAATCGAATTATCCGAAGCTCTGGTGAGTGGCGTGGGTGCAGCGGCCTACGGTACCCACACGTGCACAACGGCTTTATTGTTCATCGATAGATACCAATAAATCGTTTGATAAATAAAATAGATACTCTTGAACTCTACTGTTGTCAACTGGCGAGAAGCGGACTGGGACATATCAGACAGTATGGACCCTTTAGCGATGATCAGAGTGGTTCTTCCAACGAAGGAGGAGCCAGGGATAAGCAACAACAAAATCGATAATCAGAGAAGGGCAGTACTTCAATATACTCTCATTTAAATGCAATAATGTTTTTGAGTTATTTATAGGTATCTATTCATGTGCAATGGTGGTGGAGAGAGCCCTGATGGACTTTGTGCTGATATCGAGGAGAGTGGTGGGTAGGCTGTTGGATGTGCGGGTGTCGAGAGGGGAGGGTGGAGAAGTGTCAGACCATCTGCTGGTTGAAGGTAGATTAAGAGTGGAGCAGGAGTGGAAGGGCAACAAACGAGTGGGAGGAGGGAGAGAGGTAGTGAAAGTGTGTGGACTAAATGGGAAAAGTAGAGCCGAGGAGTTTCTGCAGGCGTTGAAGGAAGAATATGACAACGTGAGAGGAGAGGACCTGAAAGATGTGGAGGAAGAATGGGAGAGGTTAAGGGATGCGTTGCTGAGATGTGCGAAGAAGGTGTGTGGTGCGGGCCGTGTGGGCGGGTGCAGGAGGAAAGGCTGCGAGTGGTGGAACGAGGAGGTCAAACTGGCGGTGGCACGGAAAAGAGGAGCGTTTGAGGAGTGGTTGCAGGCGAAGTCGGAAGGGGCTCATGAGAGCTACAAACAGAGGAGAAATGAGGTGAAGTGGGTGGTGAGGAGAGCCAAAAGGGACGCTGATGCCAGGTGGGGCAGGCGGTTGTGCCAGAATTTTGAAGAGAACAAAAAGATGTTTTGGAAAGAGGTGAAGAGGGTGAGAAAGGGAGAGACCGGAAAGCAGGAAGTGGTGAAAGATGAAAATAGCCAGTTGTTGGAAAGTGGTGATGTACGGAAGAGGTGGGCCGAGTATTTTGATGTGTTGTTGAATGTCGAGGATGACAGAGAGGCTGACATTGTTGCTGTGGGTGGTGGTGCTCGGATGCCAGTTTTGGGAGAAAAACTTGTTGCGGACATTACCGGGGAAGAGGTGCAAGAGGCGATGGACGTGATGAAAGCAGGGAAAGCCCCTGGTTCGGATGGCGTTGCGACCGAGGGCCTGAAAAAGGGTGGAGTAACTATTGTCGAATGATTGGTGAGGTTACTGAACTTGTGTTTTGTGGCAGGCGTGGTACCGAGTGAGTGACGCAGGGCCTGCATTGTTCCGCTATACAAGGGCAAAGGAGATAAAAATGAATTCTGCAACTCGATAGGTATCAGTCTGTTATGTGTGGTTGGTAAGTTGTACGGGAGAGTGCTGATCAAAAGGATTAAGAGACTGTACGGACTGCGCAATTGGAGAGGAGCAGTGTGGCTTTAGGAGTGGTAGAGGGTGTCCCAATCAGATTTTTGCAGTGAGACAGGTGTGTGGATGTATTCTGGGCCTTCATGGATCTGGAGAAGGCATACGACAGGATTGACAGGAGAGCGCTGTGGAGTTTGTTGCGTTTGTATGGATTGGGAGGACATCTGTTGAAAGCGGTGCAGAGTTTCTATGCTGACAGCCGAGCATGTGTCAGAGTGATGAGCGAGGTGAGTGATTGGTTCACAGTGAAAGTGGGACTGAGACAAGACTGCGTGATGTCTCCCTGACTGTTCAACCTCTTCATGGATGGAGTGGTCAGGGAGGTGAACGCGAGTGTGCTGGGTCGTGGCTTGGAACTGTTGGGAGCGAATGGGCGGGGCTGGCATTCGCTTCCAATGTAGACTAGTGTCTGAGTTTGGTAGAGTGTGTGAGAGGCTAGAGGACTGTCGATGCGAGCAAAATTTGTGTCACCCAAAATGGAGAGCTCATGGAGGAAGTTCAGTGTTTTAAGTATCTGGGCTTCCATGTGGAGATAACTGAACTAGTGGAAACTGAAGTGAAGGCGCGAGTGAAGTAGGAATGTAAAGTGTTGGGTGCACTAAAGAGTGTAATGAGCTGTAGGACGTTGGGGATGGAAGCAAAGAGAGGGCTGTATGAGGGTGTTGTTGTTCCAACTGTGCTCTACGGAGCAGAGGAGAGAAGAACATTGAATGTTTTCGAGTTGAAATGTTTGAGGAGCATGGCTGGAGTAACGCCGAGAGACCGGATCACCAACGACGTGGTTCGAAACAGAACAGGGATGGTGAAGAAATTGGAGGACAGAGTGGATTCGCGTGTTCTGAGATGGTTCGGGC
>SDVV010041670.1:0-10413 GCA_016164225.1 Gammarus roeselii | reverse complement strand
CGGTACCCTACGCCCCCGCCCTCCCCCGTTTCTGCGCGCACCCCCGTACGCTCGGTGAGTCAAGGTGCATGCATCGCGTCCTACCCCGGTGAAATGTGAAATGTTATGTGCAAATTCCCGTAGACCGGACAAAATCCGTCGTTTGCGGCCACCAAAATGACTCTAGAATGCCGTTCTTGCTCCTATACCTACTACTAGTACTACTGGAATGGACTCTTCAGCCTAACCCAGTCATACTTTCTATATTAATAATTTGAATTGATCGCCACCCACACGCCGTTACATACACTCACTCGCAATAACTGACACTACTTTGCCATAACCGCCACCTTCTCACCTTAACCGCCACCTACTCGTCATAACCGACGCCTACTCGCCATAACCACCACCCACACAGCCTACCCTCTACCCACACGCCCTTCTCTCGTTCTAACTGTCGCCCAATCGCCCTAACCGTGACCCACTCACCCTAACCGTCACTCACTCACCGTAACTTCCCTTACTCGCATTAATCGTCACCCAACTTTCCTAACCGTCACCCACTCGCCCTATCTGCCACCCATTTGACCTAACAACCACCCACTCGCTCTTACTCCCCCCCCCCCTCTCCCCAATAGCCTTAATCGTTCCACTCGTCCTAACAGTCACCTACTTATCCTAACCACCGCCCGATAACTCTAACCACCACCCACTCATCAAAACTGGCATCCACTCGCACTAACCGTCCTAATTCGCCTTGAACATCACCACATGACTTAATCGTCCCCCACTTGCCTTAATCGTCACCCACTTTTCCTAACCGCCACCCACTCACCCTAACCGCCACCCACTCACCCTAACCGCCACCCACTCACCCTAACCGCCACCCACTCACCCTAACCGCCACCCACTCACCCTAACCGCCACCCAATCACCCTAACCGCCACCCACTCACCCAAACTGCCACCCACTTGCCCTAACCGCCAACCACTCACCTTAATCGTCACCCACTTACTCTAACCGTCACTTACTAACCCTAACCGCCACCCACTTACCCTAAGCTCCCTCCTCTTGCTCTAACCGCCACCCGTTGCTCGCAGAGGGCTTAATGTTCTGGACGCAATGGGGAGAGCGCCCCAAGATCGAGCGTGCCGGCATGGACGCCTCCGACCGTACGGCCATCGTAACGTCAGACGTGCAGTGGCTTAATGGCCTGGCTATCGACCACGACCTCAAGCAGCTCTACTGGCTCGATGCTTACTCGAGGAAAGTCGAGGTGTCGGACTTTGATGGGCGTCAGAGGACCGTACTTATGGGTGAGCAGCGTGAACCATCCTCATGGGTGCGTTGTGGAGACTATTATCGTCATTAAGCTGATGGGACCATACTCACGAGCGGGCTGTGGTAACCATGCTCATGGGTGAGCAGTAGGGACCATCCTCATTGATGAGCTGTGGAGACCATTCTCGTGAGTGAGCTATGGAACCATACTCATGGATGTGCTTTGGGGACCATCCTCATGGATGAGCTCCATACTCATTTACTAGTGTTTCAAAGTGTATGAAGACATCAACTGGACTATTGGCATAAAACTAGGCTGCCTTTTGATAGCCAGAGAATCAGTTCTGAAGTAGAACGTCTAAGAGAGCTTCATGTGCCATTTCTGTTGTTAAAATATCAAGAAAGGGAACGGCGTAGCAATTCATCGGTAATTTATGTAGAATTTATTGAGCCGTGACTTGAATGTTTTGATTATATTGCTGTTTACAACCTCCGCTAGAAGTCTGTTCCATTCTTCGACAACTCTATACGTGAACAAATTGCGCGTGATGTCGAGTGAGAAACGCTTGCCAACGATTTTGTATCCATTATTCCTAGGCACTCCGCTCTTATCTAGAGGGAAAAGGCTCGCTCGGTCGACGTTTTCCTTACCTTTCATAATCTTCCACACCTCGATCATGTGACCTCTGACTCAACGCTTCTCTAGTGTATAAAGATTGAGTTCACGTAGCCTGTCTTCGTAAGATTTTTTTTGTGCGGGGAAGGGATGAGTTTGGTAGCACTGCGATGAACCTTCTCTATTTTATATAATGTCTTTTCTAATATATGGAGACCAAAACTGAACAAACACATTGCATAACTCAAGAATAGTATGTCTGATTTTGTACGAGATAGTGCGGGATATCATACCCAGCATTTTGTTGCCTTTTTGGCAGCATCGTTAAATAGCTTGTTACTTTTCAAATCGTTACTAATGATGACACCTGAATCTCGCTCTTCGGTGACAGGAATCCGTTCCTTTTCGGTCATGGAATATTCGTGCTTGAGGTTATGGGGATCTATGTGCCTAATCTTACATTTGTCTACATTAAAATTGATTTGTCACTTCTCTGACCAATCAACAATTCTGTTCAAGTCGAATTGGATCTGTTGACACTCTAGTTCGGTTCGCACTTTTCCTCATGTCTTAGGATCGTGTGCCAACTTCCTATTGACCGAGAATACGTTGCTATCGAGATCGGTAATGAATATTATGAAGTGAACTGGACCTAACGCGGTTCCTTGAGGCACGCCGCTTGTAACACCACCCCAAGAAGAGAAAGCTCCGTTAAGTACAACTCACTGCCGTCTGTCCGTGAGAATACATTTTAACCAGTTACTGATCTCGCTTCGAATACCGATGCTGTGCAGTATACTAACTAAGCGCTTGTGAGGGACTTTACCGAACGCCTTTTGAAAGTCAAGGTAAATGATATCGATTGAAGATTATGTGTCGGAATTTCAATTATATTATTGAAAAAGAGTAGCAGGTTCATGAGACGGGAACGATTCTGTCTAAAGCCACGCTGAGAGCTGCTAATCAATTTGTTTTATTCTATGAATTCTGTATTTGTATCTGTTATCGAATTTTCCATCAATTTGCCAAGACTGAGGTTAGACTAACTGGTCGGTAATTGCCGGGAAGCTTTTTGTCTCATGTTTTTTTTATAATTGTAGTTACGTTTGCCTCTTTCCATTGAGAGAGGCAAGTGTCATTTGTGAGATTGGGTGAACATGTTCGATAATTGTTCGGTGATTTCGTTCGTGGTCTCTTTCAGTATTCTGGGATGAACTTGGTCAGGACCTGGAGATTTTGTGTCTTTCAATTTACCTTCATATTCAATAACTTCGTCAGGGGAAAAGTTTACTGTGCTGAGGGCTTCAATTTGTTTTTCCGCTATGATATCCTGGGGATTAGGAAAATTCTGGATTCGCTAACGCAAATACAGAACATAGATATTGGTTTAGTAAGACACTCATGTAAGTGTCACAGGCTCCTAGCTAACACTGTGTCGTTCTCGAGAGAACATATTACAGATCTTGATTTTTCTTGCTCGAAATATAACTAAAAAATTGTTTCGGATTATTTATAGCATTTACCGCAACTTCATTTTCATAATCTTTCATTCTTCGTGTTGGACCTTCTGTAGAGCTCTTCTGCTGTCTGTGAATTCCTTTTTTGCGACTGAAGCTGCTGTAGCTCTCCATTCCAATACTTGGGCTGATTGACTGCTGGTCGCCGGTTTTTGCGAGGGATATGTTCATGTTAATTTTTTTCAAGTATAGTCAGAAAATTGATTAACGATTGGTTGACGTCGCGTCCGAAGGTTATGCGCTGTCGCCATTGATTCTCTTGAGCCATCAAAGGTTGCTAATCTAAAGTTAAGGCCTTCAACGCTTTCAACTCATGGGTGAGCTGTGGGGGCCATACTCATGTGTGAGCTATGTGAACCATACTCATTTGTGAGCTGTGGAGACTATACTCATGGGTGAGCTGTGGAACCAAACTCATGGGTGAGCTGTGGGGACCATGCTCATGGGTGAGATGAGAAAACCATACTCACGGGTGAGCTGTGAGGACTATACTCATGGGGGAGCTGCAGGGACTATGATCGTTGGTGAGCTGTGGAGACCATACTCATGGTTGAGCTGCAAGACCATACTCATACCGTAAACTATTCTTTTGAAAAATAATTTAATAACAAAAAATGATATCTCTCTAGTAAGCTGTTATAAAGTTATTATAATTCTTGACTAGGATTGCTACCAGCACATAGAAATAGTCAATCCTTGGAATCATGTGACAGCAGTATTCATACATCAATATAGTACTTATGTGTGCATCTAAATTTTAAAACCTACATCAGAAATTAATTTACAATCAAAACGAAATCAAGTGAATGAAAGTGACGGTGGTAATGGCGGATTATCTACTGATACCGAGACGGAAAAAAATAACCGATACATCGGTACATCACCAGTTCTCTTATTGTCAATGAAGCTGGGATGAGGACTGCATGTGCTAGCAGGGTGGGCACACAGCTCAATTGACAGAGTGCCTGATGTTGTCCAATGGAGCTGAGACGAGAACTGCATGTGTGCTATAGCAGGGTGGGAAAACAGCTTAGTTGACGGAGTGCCTGATGTAGTCCAGAGGAACTGGGATGAGGACTGCATGCGCTAGAACGGTGGTCACACAGTTGTGATCATATCAGATGTATTCGACCATTACCAGGTTTTTATTCTGAAGCCGAATTTTTGCGAATACCACAACTCGATTGTGATTGTATATTGTAAATATTGCGATCGTAATATTTGAATTTTGAAGAAGGCGCTGTGAGCTTACGACTTTAATGAAATACTATCCACAGTAAACTGAAATGATGCATTTACGCAGATCCATAGTGTACTAATTGAGCTGTTCGAGGCGCACTTCCCTCTAACATTAAAAGAGCTTCGCCACTGGCAAGCTGAGAATCCTTGGAAGACACCGGGCTTACGTGTCTCTAAAAAAGGACAGACTGTACCGTCGATACAAAAGGCATCCCCACACGCACCAACATGAACATAAACGTTGCATATATGTGTTCACTAAACTGACTATTACTGATCGGGAAAAATCATATTCAAGATCTGATTGAGACCTCTCAAGGAAACGGCAAAAAAAGCTGGAAATCATTAGTAACATTCTTGGAGAAAACAGCCAGAGTAATTGGGATGCAATCATTTTTGATGTCATTCCAGTCAGTGCTGCTACTATTTTTCGTACAATTTTAAAAATCATTTATGATTGTTTTTACTTCGTTCTTGTCCAACATCCCAAGAAATGTAATTAAGGCAATCTGTGTTATTATTATAGCTCCCTTGACCAATCTGATCAACAAGTCACTTCAGCAGGGAGTTTTCCCGACGGACAAAAAAATAGTGAAATTAGTCCAATTTACGCTAATTAAAGCAAAACTATACATAAAAATTACCCCCCAATATCAGTCCTGCCCGTCATAAGCAAACTTTTTGAAGAAGTATTTTATGCTAGATGATATTCTCACTTGGTCTCTAATAACCTACTCAGTCAAAACCAATACGGCTTCCAGGCTTTCAATAATGCAGAACATGCTACATCAAAATTCCCTGGAGATGTTATTGAGGGCATTGATAGTGGGAAAGTCACTGTTACTAGTTTTACAGACCTTAGTAGAGCTTCCAATTGTGTGAATCAGGATATTTTGGCTATGAAAGTACGGTATTAGAGAGTTAGTTCCATTGACTTAAATTGGCAAAAAGTTATCTTATTGATAGGAACCATCTAGTGAGTTGGAATAAAAATCTTCATTTGTAAATACGCTTAACATATGGGTATCGCAAGGGTCGATCCTGTTCACCTTTGGTATCTCTTAAATACATTAATGATATTGTAAACATTAGCAACAGGTTGTCCTTCGTTCTTTTTGCAGATGAAATGAAATGAAACTATTACTTATATGAATTTACCATGGGGTTCACATTTCTAAATAGCTCATGTTAAATAAATTGACGCTAACTCGACAGGACGCAGGTTAGGCTATTTTCCAGGCGCAAGATTTTCATTCCTAACACACAGGTCGTATTAAATGGTGAACCAGTTGCATATGCTGCTAAAACAAATCTTCTCGGTGTGATAGCAGACCAGAGACTTGATTGGAAAGATCACGTCTCTTTTTTTGCCCGGAAATTATCCAAGTCGTGGGGCATCCAATATAAAATTCAAAAATGTCTAACGACTTCAGCAAAGAGTCATTAATACTACAGCCTTATTCATCCATTTCTGACTTATTGTATACACGTGTATGTTTCTACTAACAAAATGAACATGCTAGAAGACGTGACCACACTTTGTCTCTCATTCTCGCTTCTAGATGACCTGATCCACCCGTTTGGCCTGGCGGTGTACGACAACTGGCTCCTGTGGAGCGATTGGGGTACTTCAGCCATCTATGCCGTCAACAGGACGGACAGCGAGGACAGACACGTTCTCGTGTGAGTGCTCTCTACGTGGATAGAGGGGACAAATATACCTGTTAATATCATCCATGCCTTCTCATTCTTTGATTTATCAAAAAAGATGTTTGATATTTGAATGGAACGACAAGCGTTTCATTGTTTGAATTCTGTTCCTCATCGCCTTGCATTAGTTGGAGAATTTCCATACAACATGACCTCCATACCTGCATTTGTACAAATGAACAGGAATTTAAATATGTAGAGATAACACTAGACTTTGAGAACATTCAGTGTAAAAAAAGAATGCAAGCTAGAGATAACGCTAGACATTGAGATCGTTGAGTGTAAGAAGTAATGTGATCTAGAGTTAACGCTAGACGTTGAGAACGTAGAGTGGAAGAAGTAATGCAATGTAACAATAACACTAGACTCTGAGAAGGCAGATTGTAAGAAGTAATGTAATCTAGAGATAGCGCTAGACATTGAAAACGTTAAGGGTATGAAGTACTTTATTGTAGAGATGGCGTTAGACATAGAGAAATTTGAGGGTAAAAATTGATGTAATCTAGAGATGACGATAGAAACTGACAACGTAGAGTGTAAGAAGCAATGTAAACTAGAGAAACGCTAGAAACTGAGAGCGAATAGTGTAAGAAGTAATGCATTTTAGTGTTAACGCTGGACAGTGAGACCGTATAGTGTCATAAATAATGTAATATAGGATAACGCTTGACATTTGGGGCGCAGAGTGTAAGAAGTAATGTAATTTAGAGGTAACGCTAGACATTGAGAGCATTGAGGGTAAGAAATAATCTAATGTAGAGATAGCGCTAGACATTGAGAACGTAGAGTGTGAGTGGAACTGATAAACTTGTAGAATTATCAGCGGAGAAGTTATCGCTCAGTTTGGTCTGCCTTCACCGCTCAGTTTGGTGAGGTGAGCGGCGTGGCAACAACCGTAAGAGAGGACGGACGGGTTTGTCCGTCCATATTGGCTGAAAATTAGTTCAAGTTATAAGATTAACTGACATCTGAAATTATACTTGATTTATCGAATTCACGAAAAAGCATTGGCCAGATGTTCAGTAAAACCATAACAATCATCCTCGTGAGAAAAGTGTCTTATGTATTTTTTTTTAGGATTCAGCACTACCTAAAAAACCTCATTAAACTTTTACACGACCATTGAATCAACCGAACATTTCGTTCAAAGACTGCATTAAGCACGTGGTGTGCCGCACACATACCGGAAGGATACTTAGCTCAATAGTGAATATGTTGTTTAAAATGAGAATGAAGATTCCTCATCAACGAATTATATATCGCATGTCTACGTCCTTCTAATAGCATTTGGAGAGACGTTGTTCCATATTCCCATAGTTCCCCGTAGCTTAGACGATTGCCCGGTGTTGACTACAGTTAGTTCCCCTCCCCCCACACGGCAGAGGGTTGCCACATCTCCATGAAACAAAGGCTTTCGTTTTGACATTAATTATGTCAGAAACAAAGTTTTTGTTACACAGAGATATTTGGACTAGCGAACAAATCATTCGTTTATAGTAGATGATAAGGAATAGTAATTTTTCCTAAAATTGAAATCGGCAGTTGATTTGAATTTTAGTTATCGGCCAATTTTTCATGCGTTTAGATTTGGCATTGGCGCCCTACGATTGCATTCAAAGAGGGACCTGTGACTTCTAAATGTAGTTGCCACGTGGCTGTCACGTGACAAAGCTATGGTCCAAACATTACACGTCGCTCCAACTCAGTGAATTACTGGCGAAAGTGAACTTCGGAAGAGCGTTTTTTTTCGTCCGTGGCGTAAATAGGGTTCGTGTCCGTCAGCCAGGCTCGATCCGATGCGCATTGATGTGTGTGCATCGCAGTGCCCCACACCTTGCCGGTCCTCGGGTGTTCCGCACCCTGGTGTGCCGCACCCTGGTGTGCCGCACTTTGGTGTGCCACTCCTTGGTAAACCGCTCATTGGTGTGCCGTTCCTTAGTGCGCCATTCCTTGGTGTACCGCTTCTTGGCGTGCCACTCCTCTGTGTGCCGTTCCTTGTTGTGTCGCTCCCTGATGTACCGCTTCTTGGTGTGCCGCTCCTTGGTGTGCCGCTCCTTGGTGTGCCGCTCCTTGGTGTGCCGCTCCTTGGTGTGCCGCTCCTTGGTGTGCCGCTCCTTGGTGTGCCGCTCCTTGGTGTGTCGCACCTTGATGGGTCAGTCCTTTGTGTGTCGCTCCTTGTTACGTTGTTCGTTGGTGTGCCGCTCATTGGTGCGCCGGTCCTTGGTGTGTCGCTCCTTGGTGTGTCGCTCCTTGGTGTGCCGCTCCTTGGTGTGCCGCTCCTTGGTGTGCCGCTCCTTGGTGTGCCTCTCCTTGGTGTGCCTCTCCTTGGTGTGCCGCTCCTTGGTGTGTCGCTCCTTGGTGTGCCGCTCTTTGGTGTGCCGCTCCTTGGTGTGCTGCTCCTTGGTGTGCCGCTCCTTGGTGTGCCGCTCATTGGTGTGCTGCTCCTTGATGTGCCGCTCCTTGGTGTACCGCTCCTTGGTGTGTTGCTCCTTGGGGTGCCATTCCTTGGGATGCCACTCCTTGGTGTGCCGTTACTTAGTGAGCGTTTCTCGGTATGCCGTTCCTTGGTGTGCCGTTCCTTAACGGGCTGCTCCTTAATGTGCTGCTAATTAGAGCTTTTTTGGTATTCCGCTCTTAAGTGTATCGCTCTTCGGTGTGCCGCTCCTCGGTGTGCTGCTCTATAGTGAACCGTTCTTAGGTGGGCCGCTCCTCTGTGTGCTGGTCCTCAGTGTGCCTCATCTTGGTGTGATGCTTCTATCTGTGCCGCTCGTTAGTGTCCCATTCCTTGGTGTTCCTTTCCTTGGTACGTCACTCGCTGGTGTACCGCACCTCGGTGTGCCGCTCCTTGGTGTGCCGCTCCTTGGTGTGTCGATACTGCGTCCGTATTCACTCGCTAATCCGTACGAACGGTTTGACACGAAGCTTAGGCCGGCAATGGGGCCTGTATCTACGTTCGCGTGCGCCGTGAGTTCGATATCTAATCGGTAGCCATTGCCACCAACATTAGAAGAGAGGGTGAGAAATAAGGCAAAGTACCTGAGTAAATATTCTTGGAATGTTCAACAAACCCGTAAATGTAAATTATCCATCGTGAACAGTTTCACGTAGGCCGAACAATTATACTATTGTTACCCTAACAATATTATTGTTTGTCGTACTAGAATATATTCAGAGCCAGGTGCGCTTCCTCTTTTTGCAGTCTTCGATGAAATTTTATCAGTTGATGGACCACGACTTGGTTGAAATTTTCCGAAAACAATTAAGAAATGTCTTCTGGAAGCCCTAATAAAAAGTTTTAATTATACTCAACAGATGCCATATGATCAAAATACACAAACTCGCACAGTCAAAATGTGCCAGGAGCGCCGAGGCAGACACATCTAAAACGTTCTCCATATCGTCGAAGCTTGTATCATGCTAGTTGAAGCTTCTAATTGGGACTCATTAACATCAATTTCCTGAGAGTGAACGGACTTTGGAAGATATTCGTGCATTACAGTTATCGGAAACAGACTTTTGAAGATATTCGTGCATTAGTGTGGTCGGAAACAGACTTTGAATGATATCGGTACATTAGTGTTGTCGTAAACAGTCTTTAGAAGATATTCGTACATTAGTGTTGTCGTAAACAGTCTTTGGAAAATATTCATACATTAGTGTTGTCTTGGGGTGGATGGATGCTTATTCATTTTATAGATCATTAACACTTTATTTTAGTATTTTATTATTTCTTCTTGCTTGGGCTCTATTATTTTTCTCTGCCCTTTTTTCATGGTGATGAATTTTAAATTTGTTATCATTATTATTTTATGTAACGAGGTTGGTTGAGAGAAGGTGACCCAGGGAGAGGAGGTACTCGTGGGATCCGCGGGACTCGAGGACCCGGGGTTTCGGGAGCCCGGGGGACTTGGGAGACCGGGTGGATTTGGGGTGGTCCACTTGGATCTTTCTGGGGCCCTTTGGGACTCCCTTGAGACCCTTTGGGAGCCTTTTGAGAAACTGTGGGACCCTATAGAGGCCCCTCTGAATCCTGGAACCTCTGCTCCCCCTCCCAGCGCTGTAAAACCCTTA
>SDVV010041669.1:0-10413 GCA_016164225.1 Gammarus roeselii | reverse complement strand
CAGTGGTAGCATTTAGGTTGGTGGGCTGTGCAGTCCTTTCGGTCATGCTCGCCGGTGCACCTTTTACAGCGTTGGGGTATGTATGGTTTGCAGTATTTGATGACGTGGCCGTATTCCAGGCATTTTTGCACATTGCAGGCCATGTTGCCACTGGGTAAGTTTTTGTTTTTTCCTATTCGCCCGGGATTTCTATAAATTCCGGTGTGTCACGTCCTGGGAAAGTGATTTGGTACGCGGTGGTGTGGATGTTTCGTGGTTTAATCCATTCTGCTAGGGAAACAATGGTGATTCCATAATTCTTTGCTAAACCTGCTGCAAAAGCCCTTAGGTCAGTTTTGGGAGTGCAGTTGGAAGTGTATATAATTCGTCTTGTAGCATTTGAAAACGGATTTACTTCGACAGCTACCTTGTGTTTCTCTATTTTGTTAATCCTTTGTATAGCGTTACTTTGTTCAATATTAACGACATGGGCCAGATACTTCTTGCCCTGTCGGTTTATACATATCGGTCTGCCTCCCAGTTGTTTGGTGAGCGAGTTCACCATGACGAATGGGTTCATTGAGGGGGCAACTTGGGGGCACCACTATCTACAAGCGTTATAAGGAAGTGGGTAGGGAATGATGCTGATCTTTTCTCCTGGGTGGGAGGGTCAGCTTGGGGGGAGCGAATCGCGACCGCAGCCTCTCGTCGCCCGACTTTGTGCTCAGTTTGGTATTGCAGGATCTCTCTCTCAGTCTTGTCCTGGGGGCAGTCTTCGTGTCCCGTAGGGTGGCTATTTACTTTGCAGAAAAAGTGGTGAGGTTCTTCGGATGGGCACTACAAGGGATCGTCTCGCTTATCGTGGTCGTCCTGGGAGCATCTTTTTTACCGTTACAATTTAGGCTCGTGTGTCCGTATTTCTGGCATTTATAGCATCGCATCGGACGTCTTTCGAAGGGTGTAACTTTGGTTTTGGCGTCGAAGAAAGGTATGTCTATGTAGTTAGGTGGGGTGGAGCAATTGAATTTAAGCAGAAGGGCCGTGGTGGTGTTTCTTCTTGGTTTGATTTTTGGTGCGATTTTCGTTTCAACTAAACATTCCTCGTATTGGACAAGTCCGGTGATGAATTCGTCGACGACATCACTCGGGAGATCCTCGATGTTAATCAGGCCTGAACTCGTGGGAAAAGTTGGATGTGGTATGATTTTACAAGGTTTTTCGCCTATTCTGTTTCTGGAGAGTACAGTGTCATGTTGAAGTTTTGTGTCTACTCTAATGGCAAAGCTATGGTCACCGCTGGCGGTGATGTTGAGAATTGGACGGCAAGTCATGGACCCTAGTTCTTCTCGTAGTTTATATGGGCAAATATCCGGTCTGTCATTGACATCAAATGTCATTTCAAGTGTTTGGGGAATTTAGGGCCGTTGTTGAATAGGTTGTGGTACTCAAATCGTGTGTATTGTCTGCTCTTTGTGTGTTTTGGTGTTCGGGCGTTACGAGTTTCGGCTGGGAGGAGAGCGATGTTATCGGGAAGGGCAGAGGCGGAAGCACACGAACAGGTTACGGGGTCCCTGGCCTCTATCCTCTTCATCAGCTCTTCCAGTCGGGCATTCATAGTTGCACAAAGGTTCTCGAGTTTTGTGAGACGTTTGCAGACTTCACTGGAGGGCGCCGAGCAGTCCTCTTTCTCCAGCTCAGGAAGGCTTATCATTTTGCATATCTTGCCCAGGGTATTCTGCATTCCTGTTATATTCGCGTCCAGCTTCGAGACGCGTTCATTAGTGTCGTCGATTACGACCCGAGTCAGGTCTCCTGTCGATGAGGAACTTCTTAGAGGCTTGTCTTTCTTTCTTGCAGACTTGTTTGAGTGCGACGCTCTGGAGGGGCCGTCAGCCCCTCTCCGATAGGGCATGGTCCTGCCCATGGTTTGGTCCCCGGCTTCTGGGTAATGAAGGTGGGGCCTCCTTTAGTTTCATTTCTGTTGTATATACAAATATATACACCAACTTAATTGCTCTTAAAACAAACCTTAAATCTAGATTTCTTGTAACGATATTTGTAATTTGCACCTTTTTTTAACTATTTTTTTGTTGCTTTTTTAATTGCAATTGTTTTCGATTCTAAATTCACAAACCCCGGTGTCAGTGGGGGGCCACCTCTTTGTGAAACACGGGGGATGTTGCTACAAACGGAATGGGGGAGGGACTGTGGAGGGATCTTCTAACTCTAAACGCATGTACACAAAGGGACAAATTAATATTGGTGGATAACGAGGACGCCACGAGAATGCGGGTGAGCCTGGGATACCCCAGGGGGTATCCCTCTGAGGAGCCTTATTGCTCTCGCTCTAATGAGGTAATGGTCGATCTATCCAATTTAGTTGAAAACTTCAACTTTTACGAGACAATATTCTGTCTCTGAGCGATATTCGGCTTAGAGTGTTTACCGGCTCTTATATTGATACAGCAAAAAAAGTTTGTATACACTGGAAACTTGTAAAACTTTGGAGCTTGTACGCGAAGAACAGTATGCGATGGTGTTCTCGTACTCACTGGCCACTCATTGGTTACGATACTGCCTCTGCGCAAAGCTTCATTACCGGGACTGATTCCCTATTATCAACTCCCATATAACATCCCGACGGGATGAAATGTGGCAACAGGGTGGACAAGAAATTCTTTGTCAAACCCTCAGTCGGAGAATAGGAAACGAAGGTCACCAACAGAAAAGACCAAGTGTTCATCAACCGCTTGTGCACAGAGAAAACGATACATTTACGTAGATACGCGCTAACACTTTACTTTCTCGTACGCGCTAGTACGGGGATATGCCACAATTGAAATATGTACTTGATTTCACCCTGACAAGACTAATATCTTTTCGCACGCGAGGCCGTGCGAACTCATCATGAAACAGTGATGATCGCGCCCTACGGGGTAGCCTATTATGACACGTTGAGGCTCCGGTGGAAATGAGGCTCAAATCAACTAAAGAATCCGGTGGTAATGAGGCCCAAATCAAATCAAGACTCAAACCTTTTAACAACTCGATGTAAACTACAGAAGTGTCTTGACCTAATCGGGAATTGGGCTTCCTTAAACTGATATCGATTCTAGCCCTCTAAACTTACATCTGAAGCCAGCCCTAACGCTGCACAACGCCCTTCTAGTGTATGAAGTAATGATACAATTCCTGGGTTTTGGGGATTGATGATTATTAATTTTATTGATCATTAGCTCTTATTTTTCTTCTTATTTCGTAGGCTTCATTATTCATCTGGTCTCTTTTTTCATGGTGATCAAACTTGTATTAGTTATTTGATTATACATCGTTAGACGCCCGCAGGAGCCCTGGGTGGACTCATGCGACGACTTCGCGTTGGGGGCCCCGGCGGAGCGCGAAAGAAACTACCACTACTCTACGTTGAACCTACCCTGATCTACGTTAAACCTACTCGGTATCTAGGTTAAACATACTCTGAATCTACGTTAAACCTACTCTGAATTTACGTTGAACCTACTCTGAATTCACGGTAAACCTTACTCGGAATTGCGTTGAACCTACTTGTGATCTACGCTACACTTATGTTGAAAATCTTCAATTGCCCTACGGGGGAGTCTGCATCAACTTAGCGTTGGGACTCCGGTGGAAAACAGAAGAAACTACTACTACTGCGTATTAATTGGATTAAATTGCACTACTCCCATCGAGAAAAGTCGTCACATGACGGGGATTCCTATTCTCTAGTATTGCACTACTAGTGGGTTTTGACATCTCATCACTCGGGGCCCAACCTCGCAACTCCGGTGGAAATGAGGCTCAAATCAAAACAACCTCGCAAGGGGCAGTGTTGACAATTGGTGCCATTAATTGGTCTTGCGCTCTGGTGGAAATGAGGCCCAAATCAAATCTAGGAACGAAGGGTTAAAAACGTTAGTTCACTAATAATATTGGTTTATTCCATTGTTAACGCTCAATAGGTTGAGGATGGCAGGCACTATACAACTGCTTAACATACAAACTCTTGATATACAGAAAATTGGTCTTCTAAAAGCTAGCTATGTACCATTTACAGTTTCACAATTTACATACCCCTTATGTTAGACCTTTATGGATCAGCACTGCGGAGGCGGCGTTCAAGAATAATATTCGCAGCCAACAGTATGAGTAAGCTTTAAATCGGAAAATGTTGCAATCTTAATTTTGTTGGAAGACCTCCTGATCAGACAAGAGTCTATACTTCTAGATGAGTAAATTCTAGATTAGAAAAAAAACTGCTAGTCCGCTTGTTCAATTGAAAAAATTAGCAGCTAATAGTAGGACAACGCACAAAATATTATTGGAACTTGATAATGCTGCATATCACATTAAAATAACCCTCCTGCTATTTTCGGCAAAAATGAGGTGAAATCAAACTCGGCTAAATGGTCCACCACAAATCCAGCAATCTTTCGCGTCCATTCTTCATTGCTGCGAATAGTGTTACAGGAACGACGCTCGAGAAGTTGTGTGTCCCTTGTGACTGTGTCTGTCGGAAATATGGACACAGGTTCCACAAATTTGTTGAACAAATACATCCCCTCTTCCCTCTCCGCTTTTATACGTTGAGGCTCTGGTGGAAATGAAGCTCAAATCAAAATCCGCTTCCCAAGTTTGATTCAACTCAAGAAACGGGGCATCATCGTTTCGATAATTGAGTCACATTAGCACTAGTACAATTTGTAAGACGAGTGTTGGTGGCTGCCACGACAAACACGTCTGGTTAACTTTTGTTTCAACGTTCACTATAATCCTGGAATTTGCTTCTCTTGAACAGAATCAGAACAGATATCACAACTTAGCATTAATTACTAGGTTTATTTACACAGAAGTCTTTTGTCACCATAATAAACTTGTAAATCAACCACTTAGATAGCTATTCATTAAACTTTTTGTTTGTGATGCTATATAGAACGAGTGACTTAACACAGGGTAGCTACATTGGGAGCGCGCCTGAACACTCCCTAAAAATGCGCGAGGCTATCGCATATACCAGTATATAGCAACTTATAACACAATTAGAAGCAACAGCAACAACGAATAAAAACGATTAGGTACTTTGTCAAAGACTTGAATAACTCAACAGCGAAAAAATAATGGAGTTGGTCACTGAGAATGAAATTCACCGAGTTTGGTGATACTGAGAAGAGATGCAAAATAACATCTTAGAAGCTCTGCAGCAGATTCAATGAGACATTATGGTGCATCATCTATCACATCGGCAAAATGGTGTGATGCTCATGGATACGAGGTACAGTTTGTCCTGTACTTTACACTCTTGGCTTACGATGCTTTTCATTGAGAAACCATACAATGACAAAATCAAATATCCGGCATTAGCAGAGGATAAGATTGCCAGGAGGAGGCAAGACCTGGGCTAGAATGGATTTTTTTTCCGAAGTTCTGATTGTTTTGGACCCACGACAAAAGATTAAATCGTTGACTTTGCACGAACAAAATATACGTCAGTGCGAATATTTGCAGTACGCTCGCAACTTCTTATTAATGTGCACTGATTACACGTGAATTGTGGCCGAATACCATGCACTAAGTCATCAAAACATGTCTGAGAGCCTGCCTTGACTCGCGTTGAGGCTCCGGTGGATTTGATTCATGCCTCATTTCTACCAGAGGACTCCGGTGGAAGAGAGGTCCAAATCAAATCGAAATCAAAACATGCGACTGAGCAAAAGCCAAATAGAACTGGGCTTGAGACGAAAAAACAAACATTTTTTTCCTCTACGTGTCACTTAACTAAAGTATATGAAAATACATAACTATGCACGAGCTTTCAATATTGAATTATTCAACGCACGAAATCCTGATTGAGTAGCGTAATAACAATAACAGACAACAAAAAATAGTACACAAATGATTCTCCAGAATGCGTAAGGAATAAATTGCAATGGATTAAAGAGGACATTGCTAAAGCAGTATAATATTTACAAAACCTGAAACCACTTCTGTACATCGCATAAAATTTACATGAATTCTGACTAGTCGATGTTTTAATTAAATAATCTACATAACTGTTGTAAGAGAAACCCCGAAATAGCTGGCTAGTTTGTAGTCAGATAATGTAGTGCAAATAAGAGACGCATGCGACGGTGGTGTCTCATGATACCGTGAGCTTCATATCTGCAGTAGACAATGTAACAGGTTACCAGCTAGTGTTGAAATGAAGTGAATTTCTGTCCACAACGCACAAGAAGGAAAACTCTTATTCGTCAGAATTTTGCCATTAGACATAATGCGGCATAAGAGATCAGAACATAATCAAGCACTAGCTACAAATAATTGCCATATATTTTCTAACGGTAATACACGAGTATAGTGTATCCATGCCTTGTGATAGTGTCGTGTGGCTACGACACAGATTCATGAAACTGCCGTTTGTGAGGTACTTGATGTCAGACGAGGTTCCATCCCCACACGCCTGTATGATACAAAATTGGTGGTTTCAAAAGTGGCTAGAACTAGTGGATTATGCGTTTTGATCAGTTGTAGTATTTAATACAGTATCAACAGAAACTCCTGAAATGGCTGAACCACAACGCAATGCTTTGACCTGCTAGTATGTAGTCAATAAAATTTTCAAACAGGTTAGGTTGAGTACGATTTAAGGAGTCATAACATGAGTCTAGAAGATCACAGAAGCTGGGCGGTGAGATGTTAGGCTGCTCATATATAATATAGTGATTGTTATTATGCAAATTGCAGCCTTTTTTCGCAAATGCATCTCGAGTCATTTTCGCGATACGCGCGTTACTTACGACACGAGTATTATACAACGCAATACACACGTTAAAATATTCCGGTGCGAGTGCAGGTGCCTTCGTAACCAAGTGTCCTATATTGATCAATCGAGTTTCAACTGAAGCAAGACGTTGGGACATAACGTGTCGTTAGTTCTCAGAGTATGTTTGGGGGAGTAAAGGTTTCGATCCTCATCTACCATAATAAATAATTTTTAAATTTTAGTTGACACTAATAACGTAATGGTGCCAAGATTTCATTTCTTAAATATTAAAATCATAAATTAAAATTTTGTGCAACATATTTACATTCAGGTTAAGTAATTTTACAAAGCCGTTACTATTCCATAGAGATCAAGAAAACAAATCCGAATGTTCTTATGTCACAAATAGCCTGTAGAGTCGTTTCATTTGATGAAGCGATAGGAGGTATTATAAGATTGTGTGATGGCTGAAGCCCAGGCCTAAATAAGGCCATAGGCGCTTGATGGCTTCATAAATAGTAAGTAAATGGTAGGGTACAATCAATAAAAAGCATGAACTGCGAGATCAGGGCCGAGCTGCGTAAATGACAGGAGCGCTCAAAACTTTGCTGTATGATAGACTCTGCAAAAGCCACTTCTAATAACACGAGTAGAACAACTTGGTGTGGGTCAGTGCAAGTTTGACGAGAAAGTAGATGCAGGCTTGGGAATCAGTCACACAAAGCTCAGTGTTGTCGGACTACATATCTAAGTTTGATTTTAATGTCACCTTGTTATATCATCGAGATATCAACACTATTTACACGAAATACTGAATGCATCCTCCCCTCACATCCAGTCTAAACATAGCCCACGGTGCCAGTTCGCCTTCATGCGTGATCGATGTGCGGATGATCTCGGTGCTGTTGAGTGCCAAGTGAGCATGGCACCATTAGGCGAACACATGGATTTTCCTGTCAAGAGTTTGGTAACTGCTGCAATATGCAATTAGCACGATTGTTACCACATTTTTCACCCAACTTTAGCAGAGCGATTAGGATTTTACGACTATGAAGAATATTGGTCACTCATATTCCTTCTCGTCCCCAAGCCTGCCTTTCATAAGCCTACAGAATAGCTACATAACAGCTAGCACTGACAATGATGAGTCTATGGTAGAGAACCGTGACTGAAATAAGTAGCGATGCTAACAATACTAAGGCAAGACGGCGGGCTGTCCCCGGACTAGAGTGGCTTGACGATCGTTCCCAAGCCAATGGAGCCCTTGGCTTCTCGCTGACAAGAAGCGGCTCATGTCGCATCGGGAATTGCTAACACTTAGTGAAAACCATGCCTAAACTGCTGCCACTGGCACCTAGATCAAAGACTGACCATAGTGGTGAAATACTGAATGAGGTTGCAGCCTCTCGGCAGCAGCAATTCATGCAGCACATTAGTTATAAGTCTCGTAATATTTTAGCGATGAGGCACGTAACATAGATTAGTGTTGCAGCTTACAATGTAGCAGTTGATGTAGTGTGCTGGCGGTGACGCAAGGTGTGGTACTGCAACAAGTTCTTGGCAATGTTGAACACTTGGTACCGCGTGCAATGATATTACAATGTCTTCGCTCACTTTACTGCACAACTGTTCGCAGAGTTGAACACTTTCTTGTACAATTGGCAGAGAGTAATGTTGTACTTAGTTCCAGACTCTTTCACCAAAGTTCAAAGAAGTGTGTAGGGACGTGACGGCCCGTCAAGAAGCTATGCTAAGTATTTGGTAGCGCATAATTGTACAACTAAATCACTGAGAACACCGTTGAGCTAATGCACTCTATTAGTAAAAGTGTGACTGCACTCAAGAGCAATGGAATAAACACCAGGCAACTCATCATGTCCACATTGTTCTCTTTGGTAGCCGGCAACATTGCAACCGCGCAATACTTCACAATACTTTTGTATTGCGTTCACTCCAACTCAATAGCTACTCCAATTATAATTTCAGCGGATAAACATAAGCCTTGTTACAGCTAATTTAATAAATACCAGACGACCTCTGTTGGTAGTTTCAGCCATGTTTTATTTGGAGCAGGGTTAGTCTGTAGATGGTTTGCTCAGCAAGCCGCTCTCGTGGGAATAAGACGACCTTGGTGAACGTATACGTTGAAATTGAATGTTTTTTAAGTGGTATTTTTAGGTTGTACTTCATTTATGTGGCCAGACAACTGATACTATATTCCGTGAATCCTGCGTTCACGATACAGTACTAGGGCTTCATTGCTAGAATTTCTGGAGAGGTGGCTTATATATGACTGTGGTATATATCGAAAATCAGCAGGTATGGACTCGTTCATTTCTCGTTAGAGCCGAACATCAACATTCACTTCATCTTCGTCCGTATCCAATTAACTGTAGTCCTTGTATTTCCTACCGACATTCGTAGCCATTGTTGTCCGGCATATCAATGATTCCCATTCGTTTGTAGTCGATCTCTACACGTCTGTATTGCGATGAGTTGCTTAACTATAGTCCTTGTATTTTCTACTGACACTCATAGTCATTGTCATCCGGCGCCTCAATGATTCCCATTCGTTTGTAGTCGATTTCTACACGTCTGTATTGCGATGAGTTGCTTAACTATAGTCCTTGTATTTTCTACTGACACTCATAGTCATTGTCATCCGGCGCCTCAATGATTCCCATTCGTTTGTGATCAATCTCTACACGTCTGTATTGCGATGAGTTGCGGTGAGCTCGAGCTGGAGGTGCGGGGGCAGGCTCTTCTCGTCGACGGGCTGCACGTAGTTCTCCGGCACCATCCCTTCGCGACCGTTCAGGCTCGCCATCAGCCAACCAGGCTCGCGGGTTGGTTGCACTGTGAGGGGGGAGGGGGGGGAGGGTTAGAAGGTGGCGGCAACACAGACAATGGAAGGTGAAGGAACCCTTGTGACACAGTTACTGGGAAACTTCAGCGCTTAGGCAGGTAGTCATAATATGGTAAGCACAACAGAGGGTTACAGAGACAGTCACATCTTTCTAAGTTTCCTAATAACGTTAACCGTTTGGAATTGATCAACGCGAAGTATTTTTTTTTTAAGCCGAGATGTTGCTGCTTGATCTATTTACAAAAAGCGATAGAAAACAAGAAACATTATACAGTTGGTAACACAATGCAATAATTCAAGTAAAGCGATGGATGCTGAAAATGTAGCGGTAACACACTATGGAGCAAAAAAATCAAGAGAAAGCACGACAAACGTAGGTATAATAAATTCCAACGGCAAAAGCAGCCTTACTGCGAAAGTTTGCCGACATTCACTAATCCGAGGTTGATGATGCAGAGTAATGTTTCATCCTAATATATGGATGAAAATATTACAAGCAAGTAACCGAGATTTCTACCGCTATTAAGTGTCGGTCGAGCACCAAACGACGTATCATCTATAAGTGATGCAACAGCTAATGGATAAACTTTTCCCGCGGACATGACCACCATTGCAACAATAATCATGACTAGCTGCGGGAGAAATCCTCAGTATAGGAGGCGCTCAGAAATTTCACTTTCTCTCATCGAAGGGGATGCGACGTGTGCTCTAAAGCTAACATTTGTAGCCCATTAAGTACCAACGAATTGCAATATGTAGGTCAGTCTGTTATGATCAAACATATATACAT